>JAOTRH010141393.1:0-13765 GCA_034768845.1 Heliamphora exappendiculata | reverse complement strand
ATCAACACAAATGGCTCTCCACATTTATATCCTTGTTCATTCTTTGCAAGAGATATTTGTTTCCGCTACCATCAAACCTATAAGTTACCATCTATGTTTCCGAGCAAGATTTTGATTTATTACACTGATCGACAGTGAAATTTAAACAACCGGGGGGGTTCGATATTGAATTTTCATAGTGTCAGTTGATTTCTGTACTCTTTTCTCTCCTTCCTTTTCTTTTGGATTTGATATTCATCCGTTGTCTCCTGAGAATAACAGGTTGTACATCGGATTCTGTGCACTAGCTAGGTTGGGTGGACAAAGTTACCAATTAGTACTTAAGAAGATTTGGGAGAAGGTAATTTCACTTTATGTATTTGTTGCATTTTCCAGTAAAGAAATTGTGTTAAAGTCATACATTAGTTTCCATGTCTCATATTTTACGCACACCAATTGTTTGATTACTTTCTTAAATAATGTTCATATGAGCATATTGTTTTCCACAGTTATTGTTCATGCTTCAAACCTTTTTAATGAAACAACTTTATAATTAGCTTACAAGAAAAACTTCGAAAACGGTTAATATCATTTATTATTATATATTAACACTTCTACTAAAATAATGTTAACCGTTCTATATAATTTGTCGTCCAAAAGTATAGGAATACGGTGAAGATATATCATTGGAAACAGAAAAAAAAAAAAATTTATTTTGCAAATCAATTCATACTACTTAAATCCAATACCCAACTTGTATATGTATCCCACACCATCGTTTTTAGGTATGGCATCACACATGTCTACATCAACATCTCCATGGCCATTATTCTTCTATACATGTATTGTTTAACTTACTTCCAAATTCTTAACCAACCTTGCTCCAACTGAATTGGGTGGTGTGATGAATTTCATACGACGCAATTGGGCACTGACCCGTCCCATTACTATCATCATAATGTTGGCTACATTCCCGCCGATGTCATGGCCACAATTAACAAATTGTTTGTTGATGTAGTCAACTTACAACACAACTTAAGCTTGTTGAAAACTTGTGCAGTACTGATTTTTATCGTTCTCCTCTGGTTTATTCTTCACATGTAATGTCGCTACTAACATTATAAAGTGTAATTGTAAGGAAATGTTACTTACCAATGCAAGGTGTTAATGCTGTTATTATTCTACATCCATTGTTAGTTTCTTGTCACATGCTATCCTTTTTATTCATATTCTATCCTGTTTTCCAACATGCATCTTATCATTTCCTAATATAAAATAAAAATGGCATCGCAACCCACACACAGTAGAGGTAGGGGTAGGGGTGGGCCAAGGGAGTGTCACCCATGTCCTAGCTTCCAACCTCCCAGTGTGGAAGTAGCAAAAGCACAATGGAATCCTGAGAAAACTAGGCTCTTTCTAGAGTTGCTGGTTCAGGAATTGGAAGATGGGAGCCGCCCATTTGCTCACCTGACCAACGCTGGATACTCAAACATTATCAAGAATTTCTACAACTAGATCGGTCTCCTGCATATAAAAGAATAAATGAAGAATTGGTATGACACGCTACGGGCAAATTGGCAAGCATGAATGATATTACAAAATCCAAGCTATGGCTGTACGGACCTGGGATTCAACTACGAGCTAGATGTATGCACAGCTCCAAATCATTGGTGGGCTCAAATAGAGAAGGTGTGTTCTTCCGAACACTTACAGAGTTCATTTCTTTTCCGCATAAAGTCAGCCATTATTACTAATGCATTACATACTGCATGACTTCCTACATACGACATTACATCCCACTTTGTGCATACCTTAGCTTCCCGTAGAAATCTTTAAAATAACACTTACATCTTTTCTACTTTCTTTGGCTGTTGAGAAGTACTAGTAAACAAGTGAAAATGAAAAATCACCACACGAGAGTAGTGGCAGATTTGCAAACCCATAGCTCCTGAACTTAGATTAATAAACATACAATTTTTTACTCTCATAATTGATAAAATTGGCAGAACCTGATGTCAAAAATCTCATCTCATCAAGGGTGAGGGCTATGCCACATTTTTTAGGTGGGTGTCTTCCAAGTTAATATTTTTTCTACAAATGAAATATTCCAGACTAGGCTTGTATATTTCCATATTAATCTACTATAGAGTTCAAACGACCATTACGATGGCAGAGGACAAAAAGCTATTCTTCAAATACAACAAACTAGTGCCTTACTAATCTTTAAACCAAAACCAGGCCTACATGCTCAGCCACCCATCAACTCACAACTTTTGCCCAACCCACAGCAATTGTTCATAGTCTAAAACCCATCAAAACTCATATTAGTAGGTCTACGGCGTAAAATCTAATCACCAGCTCGCCCATGAACTCTCAGCTTTGCCTAACCCGCAG
Source organism: Heliamphora exappendiculata (assembly GCA_034768845.1). Classification (NCBI taxonomy): domain Eukaryota; kingdom Viridiplantae; phylum Streptophyta; class Magnoliopsida; order Ericales; family Sarraceniaceae; genus Heliamphora; species Heliamphora exappendiculata. Next base: position 11,392 of record JAOTRH010141393.1, on the reverse strand, counting down.
GTTTTGTCCATAGTGTAAAACCCATCAAGATTCATATCAGTAGGTCCACAGTGTAGATTCATATCAGCAGCCCCACGGTGAATAATTATGCAGCCTTCCACAACTGTCAGCTCCCCACTTCTCCCTTTCCACCCTATTGCACAGTGTAGATCCATATCAGCAGCTCTACAGTGTAGATCCATTTCGTCTTTTATGTAACTTCGATCACTTCCTTTCGGAGATAGAGAATTGAGCGTTCATCTACTCCATGGTTTAAAAGTTTAATTATACGAGAGGTATGTTTTCTAACAATAAAGTTCTTCAACATGAGTAGAGCTTTTCATTCTCAATAATAAACTTCTTTGGTTACAGGTGATCATATTGCCATTTGCAAATTAAGGGCAACCAGAATGCTTCCATAATTGTTTTAATTTGTAAATTTCTTCCGCACTCTTTTATGATGTCCTATTTGGCTTTTATATTTGTCAAGCAAAGATTTTTTTTTTTTTTTGAAATTACTTACTTTTATTCGTTTCTTTGTTGGTAACTAAAGAGAAAAAAAAGGAAAGACAAAGAAGAATAACTAGGCTCTTTAATTTATTTTTTATATTTTAACAAACTAAACTAACCCTTTAGGGCTTTGTTCTTCTAATATTTCTTTCTTTATCGTTTGTTTATTATTTCTTCTGTATCTATTTCTCTTAATAGAGGGAGTGGTGTAGGAGTTATTACTTACATTTTATTTCACCCACCTAAGATTTATAGGTTCAAGGCTTCTGTCATCCATTGCAATAGCATGTTTATTATATTTTTATGCACATTTAATTACAATACCAATATGAGATTGTTGAAGCAATATTGAGGACTGCATCTATAAAATGGAACTGGAAACTTGATTATGTCATCTCATCCCACCTTAAAACGAATGTGTCTGAATGATATCACATTTATTAAAATATAAACAGTAAAATTACAGATAATCACTATTTCTTACCGATAAAATGTTTTTTATTTTTATCTTTCTGAATAAAGCATTTAAATACTCTAAACATTTTAGGAGTGCAGGTGTGTCTGGAGCTGCATTGTTTGTGATGGTTTGAACTTTTCCTTCAAATTGTGAAGTTATGAAAGCAGGTGATTAAGCAAAGCAGGCATAAAACTAGGATGTGAAGTAGTGAACTTGATATATTGTAGCAGATCAATTGTGCAATTCTGTTTGTTAATGTAATGATTTTGGAAGGTTTATATATGATATTATGGAAAGTGTTGACAACCCAACAAATGCCATGGGTGTGTGTTTTATGGAAATGGCAACAGCTTATGACCATGAGTTTTTGAAATCGTAGCAGCTTATGGCCTGTCTTGCCCCTGTAGTAGCAGCAAGAAGTAGAGGAAAAGTGTGTTTAAATTTTATGTTTTACTGTTAAAAAAACAAACTCATTAGGTGGTCTGTCTTTTAAAAGTCTGTTATTTTCTTTCTTTTTCTTTAAAGTATAGCCCATTAGAGCTGTGAAACAGATTTCCTGAGCCTGTCACTTTACACCTGTTACAATTATCACAAGGCAATGAACTGTGTTCAGGCAAGCTACTGTGTTGATAAATTTAACTTGATGACTGTACAATAGATGTGACTGTCATACATTTTTTGGTAAAACCAATGTGGGACAGTTCAGCAGCCAACTTTTGCTTGCTGATGGGAGGTTGATTGCAGCCCACAAGTGTTGTACATCTGGGAATATATTCCCATGACAAATTTATTATTATACTTGCACATGGTTGTTGTCTTTTATGTTTTCAACTGACTTTAATATTATACTTGAACATGTATTCCTTGTCATACATTTTCAATGAACAGCAACAGATTTAACTTGTCTGTCAAATGGACGGCAAGTCGACATGTGTTGCTTCACCCTAATCTTTTATATGTTATAACACTTATGAGTTTGTCGTTGTTTTATTTTGGGTCTGTAATCACTTATAGATGCATCCGGCAGCACTGAAATTTCGGTATAAGCCTCTTGAACACGCAAAGCCTTCCAAGGGTCAATGGTGACTGGTTCACACCACTGGAATATAGGAGAGATGCTTACACCAACAGAACTCGACGACGGAAACGGCGACAGTGATGAGGTATTCGGCTCTGGCAATGATGGCCTTCCGTCTGAGCATGTTCCGGTGACCTAACCTGTGGCAACACCTGATGTGGCAACCCAGCGGAGCAGTGGTCCAACACAGGAAGCAGGCATCGGCAGTGGTTCTCACAACAAGAAGCATAAGCATAGTGCCGCATCACAGATGTCAGATACAATGAAGAGTTTGTTGAAGCATATGAAGGAGAGGCACACCGATTTGTGGGTTATGAGGGGTAGCAACTCCGTGGGGGATGTGTTAGAGAAGTTGTTGACGATGCCAAAAATCGTGCCCGGGGATGATCGATCTTTACATGGTGGGGGTGCAAGTGATGAAGAATCCCGATTGGAGGGATGTGTTCATAGCTCTTCCTAACGACGAAATCTACCTCAAGTACTTGGAAACCAAGCGACGTGGCGGCATCTCTAGTTGGCCGTAACGGGGCACAAACCCTTGGTTCCATTACCCTCCACCGACCCTCTAGGCGACAGTGAGAATGAGAGTTTTCCCGCCTTTTCATCGCTACTTTTTAACGCCTTCGAAAAAACTTTGTTCTTTTCATATTTCTTTTCCAAAACTATTATAGCCTTCTATGTTGGGGTGGTTTCCTGATTGCTTGTCATTCAGGAAAATCTGCTATGTTGGAATGGGTTGTTTTTTAAAACAATTTTTGTCTCTAGGTAATGCTTGCTTGTGGAACTACTTATTTGAACACTGTCCATTATTGTAGTTGTTGTTTGCTGACTAACATATGTTTCATGATTTTATGAATTTTATATTCCTGTTATGCAAATCCCAGTTCATGTGTGGGGAACACTTTGCTTGGCTTTTATAATTGTCAACTAATTCGTCAGTACTAGTCACACAATTAAAAAGCAAAGACCAAGACTCCTCATAACATTTCACTCTTGTTTGTTACTATTTTCAATTCTATAATTGGTCTTTGCTTACTATGCACCATGTTCTCCATATTATCTCCTGGTTCAACATCATGGAGATTTTTTTATTTCTAACTTTTTGTTTGGCTATCTTTTTACATTTCACTTCACATGCCCATTGGTTCGCTCCAATGGGTCATTCATTAGTGTTCCTGAAATATTTCGTTTTTCTAACTTTTACTCTAATTTATTAATTAATAAATGTAGTAAAAGTTAAAAAATAACTACCCAACATTTATTTTTTCATTTTTTTACATTTTGTAGAAAAACTTATTTTCTTCTATCTAACAACCTAGTTGGAAGCTCAAATATAATTTATTAATTTCCATCATCAGGAACAATGAACAACAATTGGAGTGTAGGTGGTTGCTCGAATTCATGCCCCGACAACACGATGTATTAGACATGGCAATAGACGAAGCTGGAAAAAACAACGATGAGGAAGGAGAGTATATTACTCGTTGGTGCTTATTACATGGCCGCAGAATACTAATGACAAACTATAGAAAAAGTGCCGATGCACATGTTGAAATTTACGGGTTTTAAGTGGGTGTCTAAATTGCTGGGGGGAAATGGAGAACGGTTTGAACGGGTCCTGACGATGCCAAAATTTGTGTTTTTGAAGCTGTGTAATATTTTGACTACAAATCATGACTTGGTGTCGAAACGTGTCGATTCCATGCAAGTGGAAGAGCAGTTAGTTGTATTTATCTGTGTTGAAAGGATTCGACAATTGGGAGATTCAAGAAAAATTTCAATACTCGGGTGAGACAATCTCACAACACGTTCGACGTGTCCTTAAGGCCGGCCGTGGTATCATTTGCCGTAACAAAAATACGCCCGCAAATAGATCAAACAGATGCCCACCCTACATTGACTAGTCGAAGAATGTACCGTCTTTTTATCATAAAAGTTTATCATTCGTTTTACGTTTTTTCATTTTATCATAACGATTATATATATGTGTGTGTGTGTGTGTTAAAAATGTATATATAATATTTTCGTTATTGCTTTAGGAGAACATATCTACAGGTAAAACAAAATTATGAGATAAAATAATAGAATATATATAAACGTTGAAGCGATCATCTTAATACTTTTATAGTTTTGAAATAAATTTAATGTATCGGTTACATAAAATATCTAATAGCACTTATATTTTTATCTCGAATTCGAACCAATTAGTTGGAACTATGGAAGTATCAATTACATAAAGTATCAAATAGCAGTGACATTTTTGTCTCGAATCCGAATCAATTAGATGGAACTATGGAAGAGAGAGAGAGAGAATAATAACAATAGTAATATGTTGTTATTGCACTTTGGAGAAGCAGTTGAGGCTTTGAAAAAAAGTCAGAGAAGACTTTTTTGACGTTTAATAAATTATATTATACATTAATCACAAATTGAACAATTTTTTTTATTCGAGTCGTTCATTTTATGTGAGATCTAATTTTTTTTTTATAAATTTTTACATGTGATGAATAGTTAAAATATCTATTTTTTTACAGTTTGTGATTAACTTTTTGTACATAAAATATTTTTTTTATAATAGATTGCACCGTGCATTTATAGTGCTATAAAGCTTGCATGTGTGCGTGAACCCTATAAATGTATATATAACATTTTCGTTGTTACTTTAGGAGAACATATCTGTAGGCAAAACAAAATTTTGATATAAAATAATAGAATATATATAAATGTTAAACCAGACATCATATACATTACATTTTAAGAAAATTTATCTGCTACATTTATCAAATAAAATAATTTAATATCTATAAATGTTGAAGCGGGCATTATATAAATTTTAGTTTGCAAATAAAATGAAAGTATTTGTTAAATTTATCAGATAAAATAATTTCATTGGGCATAGTTGTTGAAGCAGTCATCATATAATAGTTTTTAGATAAATTTATATGTTAAATTTATCATGATAAAAAATTTAATAAAGATATATGTTGAAGCTGTCATCAAATAATTCATAGTTTTCATATTCATTTTAGTATCTGTTAAATTTATGTACTTTTTGTTTTATATAATTTCAAACTATTGCTTATAAATTCGTACCAAATATTGTACCCTTTATCATATATAAATGTTGACTTCTTATTTTGTATGTGTACATGCAAGACTGCATCGATGCTATAGACGAGGCACATGCCCCAGTTATTCTCTTAGCAAAGGACGCAGTACTATTCTGTTGGAGGCAAGACTCCCAAGATTTATGTTTTTGCAAACGATTTTAAGTAAAAAAATAACTGGACGGGCAAACGCAGAAACGGATTTCGGATAAAATTTTTGACGTCAAACGATCAAAATAAAACTCGTGCAACCAAAGTTAATTTAGAAAAATATCTTTTGTCGATCGATTCTTCAACTACGATTTGATTCCGAGTTGAAGCTTCTATCAGATCTTCTACTGTATTCTCTTATGCGATCCTCGAATGTAGTGTGGGTTAGGGCTATCGAGAACTTGTACCGGTAGAACCCAGATATATTTTAGTCTTGAAAGACAAAATATGATATATCAATAATATAAAACTGGTTCAGTCTACCCGCATATATATTACAGTAGAACACAGATACTTACTAGCGATTTCTGCAATTATGAAAAAATATAGCGATTTCTGTAATTTTTATAAAACACTGAATTACAGTTCACACCACTAAAGAACTATAATTACGCTCTGGCCCATAATCTCAAAACCTTCTTGCATTGAGCTCATGTTATTAAATGCTTACAATTTCTCCTCACGTTAAGATTTTCGATACCCGCCAATTAAATTTAATTACTGACAATTTTATTTAATCAGTATCTTGATATTCCTTAAATCCTTTCGCTTAACTTATTTGATCGTTGGATAATTAAATCTACCTGCAGGATTTGGCCATGTCAAAACTTATAAGCATCTTTAATGGGGTATCGTTAATCCCGATCTTTCGGGACGTGGATTCCGTCGATAATTAATATTTGCCATATAAACAATACCACTATCCAACTCACAGAAAATATAGACCCATATAAGATCGCACTATTTAATTAATCAAACAACAAATATTAAATATAGTAAATCAATAATTATTTCAGGATTAAGAGAATAAGCATTATTCATAATAACCTTGGAGTGTGAATTAATTTATATAGTAAGTATAAAATTAATTACCCTAAATGTCCCATTCAATACACACAAAGTGTACTGACACAGAGAATCAGAACAATGGACAATGCTATTATCTATTTCTCGTAACCAAAATAGGCATACTAAAACTCTGTACTACAGTCATACCGATAGTATGTCTATTTTCATCTAAACTATGAACATAAAACTTATATTCTGTAAGAACCTAAAATATGATCTTCTGTGTGCAAGTCGTACTCTACACACCAGATTAAATACTATACAGAATATTAGAGATCCATGCATAACAAAAAATTGATATACATACATTGCTCATAAAGATTCTCATAAAATAGAAAATTAATTTTATTAAAATAAAATTAAATACTAAAAACATGATTTTCAGTATACAACCCTAACAATCTCCCACTTATACTCAAAACTATGCTGCCATACATCTAACTCCTATACCCTCTACATGACTATCAAAAGTCTTAGCTGGTAAACTCTTTGTAAAAGCATCTATAAGGTTGTCTCCTAATGTAATCTTAGTTACAGCAACATTACCTCTCTGTACAATTTCTCATATCATGTGATACTTATGCTCAATGTGCTTGCCTTTTTTATGGACCCTTGGCTCTTTCGAGTTTGCAACCGCTCCTCTATTGTCACAGTAAAGTGTAATAATTGACTGAACTAAAGGTACCACCTCTAGATCCATCAGGAAGTTCCTGAGCCAAACGGCCTTCTTGGCTGCTTCAGAAGCTGCCACATACTCGGCCTCCATGATGAAATCAGTAATGCAAAACTACTTGATACTCCTCCAACTTATAACTACACCTCCTAAGGTAAACACATATCCTGAGGTAAACTTACGGGAATCTCTGTCAGACTGAAAATCTATGTATGTGCATCCCAAAGGTACTAGACTGTCTGCCTAATAAACCAACATATAATCCTTAGTCCTTTTCAGGTACTTGATTATATTCTTTACCGCAGTCCAATGCTCCTGCCCTAGGTTAGATTGATATCTACTAACCATGCCAACGGCAAAGCAGATATCGAATTTAGTGCAAAATATAGCATACATGAGGCTTCCTACTGCTAAAGTATAAGAAATCGCCTTCATCTTCTCTATCTCGTCAGGTGTCTTAGGACACTGATCCTTGGATAAAGTGATTCCATGCCTGAAAGGAATAAACCATTTCTTGGAATATTGCATGCTAAAATGAGCAAGGATATCATCGATATACTTTGCTTGTGATAAGTCCAACATCTTTTATTTTCGATCTCGCACAAGCTTAATCCCAAGAATGTGACTGGCTTCTCCCAAGTCCTTCATATCGAATTGCCCAGATAACCATACTTTAACCGTAGATAATACATCCATATCATTTTCGATGAGCAAAATATCGTCTATATAAAGTATTAGAAAGATCACCACACTTTCGCCACACTTCTTGTACACACAGAATTCATCCAGACTTTTATCAAAATTATAAAACTTTATAACTTCAACAAACTGAGTGTTATTCGTTTCAGTCAGTTGTAGTTTAGGAGGTGTTGGAGTAATAATATAAAGATTATCCACCAATGTACCAGAACAGATAACCCATTTATTATCCTTAATAACTATAGAGTTATTAAAATAAATCAAATATCCGTATTTAGCCAATCCAGAAACGAAAACTAAGTTCCTTCTAATGGTAGGTACGTAAAGCCAATATCTCAATATTAAAACCCGATCTTTATGAAAACTAAGAGTGACATCTCCTACTGCAACTGTTGTTACCTTTATATTATTGCCCATATGCAGGTAAATCTTCCCATCATTAAGTTGTCGGATTTCCTGAAATCCCTACAATAAATTACAGACATAATTAGTGGCTCCCGTATCTACAAATCAGATACCAGTAGATAACACTGCTAAATATGTTTTCACAATCAGTGAAAAGAAATTACCCTGTTTGTTATCCTTTCTGAGAAATACTGGACATAACTTTTTTCAATACTGGGTTTGGTTGCAGTAAAAACATCTATCTTTCGGCTTTTTCATACCAGTCTGTAGCCCATTAACTACCCTGAAAACTGTGTTTTCCTGTTTCTTAACCTTTTTCTTTTTTTACATTTCGGCTAAGAGAAAGAATTTTTTTCAAAAACAAACACATTTTTTGGTATTGAAGTAATACCATTTGTAATTTAAGCTAATCCAAGTTACTTTTCCAGTCAACAACATTTGATCCCGTAAGTTTATTTTCTTTAAGTATTGAAGCGTGTTGGTTAAAATTTATTTTAATCATGAGAATCACATAATTAAAATATCGTTAATTATGATGAGTAAAACTTTGATCATGAGAATCACATAATTTAAGCTAATTTCTAAATGAGGTTTGTACTGGCGATACTACAATTAATCTGTCCGATTGGGAGGAATGCCTTACTGCCAACACGCAGGGTTTAATTGTATCGACTACAAACTGGTGATGGAGACCGCGAGATTTATTTGTGAATAAATTTTTTCTCCCACTTAGATTTTTTAAAATATTTTTTAGGGTTATAAAAATTTATTTAATTAAATTAAATTTATTAATTTCGAAAGTCATACGATCTGAAAGAATCAAACATATTTTCGTGTACACGATTCTAAAAATTCTAATTTATCAAGCCATCTTTTCGTATTTAAATGCGTTACAAATAAAATTTAATAAATGTATAATTTTTTCTTTAACTTTTCAGCTAAGGTAGTGATTAAATGTATTTATTTATTTTATTTTTCGTTTTAAAATTTTTAAAAAATAATAAGTTATTTTGATTAAATATTTTTTCATTTAATTAATTTAAAATTCGAAATTAATTCTCACGTTTTTTTTCAAAATTTCTGTTTAAAAAATGATCTTTAAACTTGATATTTTATAAAAAAAATAAAATATCTAAATTTTTTTCATTTAATTAAAATTAATTAATTAAAAAATACTTAATTTTATTTTTCCTTTATTTTTTTTTTTTTTTGAAGCTTCAAAGCAGTGCACGGAAACCGACGGCACACCTTTTGCTTTTTCAAAAAAAAATTTGCTTAACAGTGCGCCACTGTTTCGGAAATTGCTGCTGGAAAATAGCGCCTCGTTTAGTGCGGTTGCTTGCTTTTTGCTTGGGATTGCTGCGTAACAGTGCGCCTTTTATTTTGCTTTCTTTCTCCTTCGAAAAAAACATGCCTCAGCCCACTTGGGAATAGCGCCTGTTTGGCGCTGTTGTCCTTCCCCTTTTTTTCTCTGTTCTTTTTCCCTAATGCACTGTTTCAACAAACTGCTGCTTTGCACTGTTCTGGAAAACTGCTGCGCTACACTGTGGTTTGCGCCGCATTTGACTGGAAAACAGCTTTTTACACCGAAAAAAATAAAAAAATAAAAAAAACTGCTTCAGCAGCCTTGGGTTGCGTTTGGAGAACGACGGCCTGTTTGGATGAAAACCGCTGCACTTTTTTGTTTTTCTTGCAAACCACAAAAACAGTGTTGCCAGCGCTGATTAAATCTTCAATTAAAAAATCGCCACAGCTTTGTGTTCTTCAACTTGTTCTTCATTGTTTATATATATATTTATTTTATTTTCATAACATAAAATTAAAAAAAATTAAAAATAATAATAATAATAAATTATATTGATCTTATACCTCCGTAGAGTTCATAATCAATCTAGCATGATCAACTTTCGTGATTAAAAAAATATAATTAAATTAAATCATCATCTACGCATTTAATCAAACATGAAAATAAAAGATGATCATAAAATCAAAATTAAAACGCTTGCAAAACAAAATTAGCAACAGTTCTAAAACTACACGCCCTCGATAACAGTAAACAAAAAATAAAACAGCTCTGATACCAATTGTTGGAAGCAGCACTGCTAAGATCTATGCTTTTGCAAATAATTTTCGGTAAAAAAATAATTGGATGGGCAAACTCCGAAACGGGCTCCAGATAAAACTTTTGATGTCGAACTATCAAAATAAAATACGTGCAACTAAAGTTAATTTTAAAAAGTATCTTTTGTCAATCGATTCTTCAACTACGATTTGATTCCGAGTTAAAATTCCAATCAGATCTTCTATTGTATTCATTATGCGATTTTCGAACGTAGTGTGAGTTACGGACTATCGAGGACTTGTACCGGTAGAACCGAGATATATTTTAGTCTTGAAAGACAAAATATAATATATCAATAATATAAAACTGGTTCAATCAACCCGCATATATATATATAAGATTACAGCAGGGATCTGTGGAGTAATTATGAGTAAGACTTCTAGTTGAACACAGATACCTACCAGCAATTTCGGCAATTATGAAAAGATGCAACGATTTCTGTAATTTTCATAAAATACTAAATTACAGTTCACACTACTAAAGAACTATAATTGCACTCTGACCCATAATCTTAAGACCTTATTGCATTGAGCTCCTGTTATTAAATGCTTAACATTCTCCCCACGTTAAGATTTTTGATACCCGCTAATTAAATTTAATTATTGATAATTTAATTTAATTGACATATTGATATTCTTTAAACCATTTCGCTTAACTTGTTTGATCGGATAATTAAATCCATCTATAGGGTTTAGTCCGGCCAAAACTTATAAGTTTCTTTAAGAGATTATCGTCAATTCTGATCATTTAGGACGTGAATTTCGTCAATAATTAATATTTTCCATATAAATAATACCGCTATCCAACTCACCAAAAATATAGATCAAAATAAGATCGCACCCTTTAATAAATCAAAATAACGAATATTAAAAATACGCAAATCAATAATTATTTCAGAATTAAGAGAATAAGCACTATTCATAATAATCTTAGGGTGTGAAATAATTTATATAGTTAGTATAAATTAATTACCCCAAATGTCCCGTTCAATACTCACAAAGTGTACTGGTATAGAGAGTCGAAACAATAGACGACGCTATTATCTATTCCCTGTAACCAAGACAGGACTACTAAAATTATATACTACAGTCGTACCGATAGTATGCCCATGTTCATCTAAACTGTGAACATAAAACTTATGTTCTGCAAGAAACTAAAATCTGATATTCTATATGCAAACCGTACTCTACACACCAGATTAAATAATATACAGAATATTAGACATTCATGCATAACAAAGAAATGATATACATACATTACTCATAAAGATTCTCATAAAATAAAAAATTAATTTTATTAAAAT
>JAOTRH010141382.1:0-13765 GCA_034768845.1 Heliamphora exappendiculata | reverse complement strand
ATTTGTTGTCATGGAGATTTTCTCTAAAGTAGCAAAATTTGGATATTTGTCAAAGATATCATGTGATATGCCATGCAAGGGTAAAATGGTCTTTTTGCTTATTTTGATTATTTTTGTATTATTTTATTCAAATTGTAATTGGGTCAAAGTTTGGGTCAAGACTATATTTCCTTTGTTTGATTTGTTTTATGTTGTTTTGAGTTTGAATTAAACTTCTTGTTGGGCTTGATTAGAATTGGGTTTAACTTAACATTTATGAGCTAACGGGTTGGGTTTAATATATTTGGGCTATACTTGAAATTCTTTTTGGGCTTATGTTCATGAGCTATAATTATAATTCTTCTTGGGTTAAATTAATTGGGTATAACTAAAGGAGTTGTCTTTAAAATTTTATTTGGGCCCTATTTCTAGTATTTTCTATAATCTATGATTTTTCTTGAGTTAAGTTGTAGGACTTCGATTCTATGATTTCGTGTGGCTTTGAATTTGATATCATGTGTTCTTTAGGGTTATATTCTCGTTTGATCCCATCCCAATGTATTGTTTTCGTTGATCATCACTCCTATTTCGGTGACCTAAAATTCAGGCCCTTAAAGGTTTTGTTACGCCCCAAAACTCGGGGTTACGTGAAAATTCACCAAACGCTAATTTTATGAAAAATATAGATTTTCATACAATTAAATTCGCTTGTTGAAACCAATAGAATACCAAACAAAAGAATCTCTCATAAATAAATAACATACAGATCCAACATGCATATGATATATCGCTTTTTGGCGTACAAAACCTGCATTTAGAAACATGCATACCAAAAAGGAAAAACTATAAAAGTCTTCCACCACCGCGGCCATCACCAGAGATACTCCTCATGCACAACATCACTTGAAACTGGTTTTACAAAAAATTTCACTCGTAAGCCGAAGCTCAATAGAAATAGACTATAAAACTGTAAGCAGGAAATATGCAACCATATAGGGTGAGAGCTAAACTCAACCACCGAACCCAAAACGATTTTTCACAAATCCCAAGTTTTCCCATAAGACTACACAAGTCTCCCAAAATAGTTTCATTAATATAAAACCCCCATTTTCATCCTTCAAACCATGTGTTGTAAATAAACCACCATAGTTAAGGAAAAACAGAAATCAAAACATTGTTCCCTCACGGAATGTACCATCGTGGAAAAAGAAGAATAGGATCCTATGTACCGACTCCGTCACACGACAGAGGTAATAACGATAGACCCCTATCCATTAACTAATCCCCATACATCATAGGACCGGTTAGATAAACACAAATTTTATACGGAGCACCATTGTGAATCACTTAATTTACGGGCACAAACCTAAGGGAACTAAGCACCCAACCGTCTCAATTTACAGGGCCTAACCCGAAGGACATGAGTACCTACGCTGCGCACATTTTCGGACTTACACCGAGGGCAACTTGTGCCAAATACACGTCATCCCGGTACGTTTAGATAATCTTCTAAAAACCAAACGTAGATCGACTATGAAAATATTTCACAAATATACATTATACATGTATATATAGATATATCCATCAACATGGAGATCAACAAAACCTTTCCAAAATATTTTTTCCCATTTATAGAAAAACGTTTAAAAACATGAGACTCAACCCCAAGGGTTAGCTTCAAACCTCCAAAACATGTTTTCTCGAGACTTTTCGTACAACCACCATTTTCACCGTATTCAAGAACACGCTTTGAGAACTTATCACCCACAAGCCATATCATGTAATAAACCAAAAAGAGCGTAAAATATGCTTTTTATCCGAAATAAGGTTTAAACATAACACATGATATATAAGCATTTTAACTCGAAAAAAAGCATACAACTGCATGTAGTGTAACTGGCCAACCATCACTATCACGTATCGACACTCGGGTCACATGAAACACCCACAAAAAAATTCTCCAGGAACAAGAAATTTGATAAAAAGTTCCACAAAGGATGAAAAACAACCCTTTCCAAGCATTTGGCCAAAAACGGATGAAAAATGGTTTGGAAATCTTGACATACCTTCACTCTTTTGGTCATAACATTTTCTACAAAAAGAATTTTAAGGTGATAGAGGTTTCATTGGAAAGAAACCTTCTAGGGCTTCAATTTGAGTACAAAAATAACCTAATTTCGAGTCCGGATGACAGAGATAACATCAAAACAAAATGGCCCTGTGCAGCCAGTCCGCTCGAGCAGATATAGGGCGCTTAAGCGAGCTACCACACGAGAAAAATCCAAATTTTGTTGTTCTTGAGTTCTAAGCCCCCCAAACTCTCAAACACCTGATAGCCATCATCTCAACCACAATATAAAGCCTTCAAACACCTTTTAAACACCCTCGGATATACCCAAACCCGGAACTACCACATAACCTCGAAAGACACATTTCAAAACCCGATTTCATCGAACCAAAATCAACACAAATGCCTTTTTGAACCAAAACACGATTTAACGAAACATAAATCGGTTGTTCATGCATTTTTAACCGGTCAAAATACCTATAATTGCACGTAGTATCCTTTAACAGCAGTAGAGTCTAGGATCCTACCTCGTTGAGCTAAAAGCTCGACGTCTCCATCCACGTGCAAAAAGAACCTCGTCGAAATGAGATTCTGTTAGGATGAAAGCGTAGACTACGATGCCAATACTAAGAATCTGCTGTCTGATCGTCGAAAATCGAATCCCGGGCCCCCGAGAAGTTAGAGAGAAGGTAGAGATAAAAAAAAAAACTTAGGAGTTAAGTTTTAAAAATATCTTTTGAAAAATCTAACTTTAGATATTTATAGGCCTCCAAAATATCTTTTTTTTGAATTTTTGAAATTCGCACCGTAACTTTTCGCAACCCCCCAGGACCAACCCCGCAAAATCTCTAAATCCGAACATGTGGGAAAATCACATTTTTATAGAATCTCGCGCCAGGCCTTCACTGCTTGAGCGCCCAACCACCGCTCAAGCGGACCCCTGCTGACATACTCTTTTGCCATACCATCGCTCAAGCGGACAACCATCGCTCGAGCGGTTAACGCTGGGAGAAAAACTGAACAGAAGAAGCAAGCATAAACTTAAATTCTTACTCCCGTGAACACTTAGATCATTTCCCAAAAAAGAAACGGGTCAGGGTCTCACAACTCTCCCCCTCTTAAAGGAATTTCGTTCTCGAAATTCAACACTGCAACAACACTGCAACTCAATCCAAACACTGTCCCGCAACTATCAACAATCTCTGATGCAGACCCAGCAATACTGCACAATAGCAGAAATGTCCCTGCAACTGAAATCCCAAACCTGTCGTCACACAAGGAAAACACGACTAGAAGATTCAATCTCCATAGAGACTGCTCGCATGGGCAAGTTCCACTGATACTACTATTATCCAAGAAACATCCATAAAGATTGGATCAAGATCCAACTTGTGCTGCTAAACCCCAACAGAGAACTCTCGCCGAACTCAAAGCACTCCGACGACAAACCGTGGTACTTGATCTCAAACATGCTCTATGCTCGAACACAGAGACTATCACCCTTGTCCTCATTGTCACATACTGGCTCAATCACACCTCACAATACATACCAAGGACTATCTCCACAAGTCCAAACACACGACGTCAGACTTCGACACCGGCCACAAGAAGTCACAAACTCTACACCCAAACTTTACCCAAGTTCTGACGATCACCAGATGACCATAGACTTTGATACCACGTCATCACCCTGTCGACGCCAACATCTTCATCACTGAAGCTATCATGATGCTGATCCACGAGCAACAACACAACGCTCGACTCCAGAGAGAAGCTTACTTACTCACCTGGACATCAAAGAACACATCTCAGCAAACCCTCAAACCGTCATTCCCAATCTGATCTTTCATCACAAGCTAGTATTCTCACCAAGGAGGAACACCAGGTGGTACACCATTGTCCTAGATAAGGTCCCACACAACTGAAAACCAACCTGGCATCACAACCACAACGTCACCTCACTCCAGCGAGTCACTCGACCAAACATGTCACATAAACAGAACATCTCATAGGCATCCAACAACCTACAAAAACCCTATCGTACTTCCCGTACAATAGCGCGTCACTACTCATCTCAACGTCTTGCCATAAAATCACTGATATCAGATTGCAAATCACCCTCAAACAAAACATGGTGGCCGTCAGCCAGCAAAACAAACACGATGATCATCGTCCAACATCAACCCCTTGAGTTCCTAGACTCGTTCGTCGAGTAACCAACCTAGACTTGCCTCTTACACTTAGCGAATCCCTCGTATGCAGAACTCATCACAGTCCTTCCATTCCCAACTAAACAATCGCGTCAGTCCAAACAGGCCATGCCAACCAAGGCTTCTCCAACCTCTTACTCTCGGGACCACCATCTATACAAACACCCATTATACCAAAGCACAATACTTACCACAGTCGACAACCAGTCGTCGACTTCAAGAACTCTAAACAGTTCCAAGTTCGCAAATAGAACCAAGGTCAGACTCGCAAAAGTCTACTAGAAATCCACTATACGCATATTACAGCCGCACTATTCCAACAAAATTCTTGCTCCACCATGAGCTAGAGGCACAACCATACACACACACAACAGTCAACGATTCTTAACTGATCACTGCAAAGGAACTATGTGTATCGACACCGATGCCCTTATCAACTAACATCCTTGGTCTAACGACTCGACCTCACAGGGAACACAACCCTACTGGTTCAACCATTCATTTAAACCATACTGATTAGGTTTCCATAACCTATTAGATGTACCACACTCATACGTACTCTTTTATGGTCTTTTACCGCGGAAAAATACCAACCCCATCATGCGATTCTTTACGATCTTTAATCGTGGGAGCAATCAAATCCTAAGTCACACACATAGATCTTTAACACCCAAAAAGCATGAAGAACCCATCTTCCAATCACCCGATCCTGACAATACACGTCCCTAAGTCACAACTCCAAGGGTTACAACAAGGATACAAATCCACTGAGATTCCACTGTCTCAGGACAAAACCAAAACCTAAACCAATCAAAACCTTGCATCTCCATCCACCCAAGATGAAACAACGCGCACCAGACAATCGTCTACAAGACAACTCTCTCTCCCTCCATCTAAAGGAAAGAAAAAGGCCAACAAGAAACCATGGCCAAACCTCAGCGTACTGCCGGCGTACTCCCAGTACTCATCAACACTTAGCCTCTAAAGAACTCTAAAAATCCTATCTCGAGGCCACATCGACTACAGTAACACAATTGCCGTCAATTTTGATCACAATACTCAGACCATTAGCTACACCAAACTCTCAACGCTCAGGCCTTATTCACACACACGAACACCATCCATCCGCATACCTGGTACAACACATACCATTGCGCCTAAAATCTCACTTCACAAGTTTGCGCTACACAAGTTAACTCCTGCTAGGCACACCACGATCACGTCATGGTCTCTCCGAGCAAGGGAAACCCGATCCAGAGACCCCTCATCTAGAGTTACTAATAACTCCCACAACCATGTAGACACCTTTTGCACTTTCGCTCTCAAAACACACCTCGACCACAAGCATCGTACCCTACGATTTCTCACCTATCATCCCAGGCTGGTCAAATCACACAGTATACTATTGTACCTAATCACTCCACACTTCGTTTCCATGGGCGAACAACGTACCCATCTTTGAACTTAAGGTGGAACACAAACAACTTTTGGGCATATCGCACTCGGGAAACATCTTCTCAGCACAAAGCCAACCAGACTGTCGAACTTGTCGACGATCCTTTCGAACCTCATGCACTCGGCATGGTTCCCAAACACGATCTCCTAGTCACTAGGATCTCGACCAAACCACGAACCTGCATTCCCGTAGGAATCTCATGAAACTGATACTCATAGCAGGAATCCCTACACATTCCCATACGGCTTCAACCCATGCTCTTCCCAGCATATCTACAACCCATACTCATTCCCACATCATTGGCCTCACTCACTTGGAACTTAATGCTCAAATCTCAAAGAGGTATACAACGTCCAAGGTTATCAAAACTACTCTTACTACCAACAACATCCTCAGATACTACTCTGGCTACCGTCAACATCTTGTTGACCACATCAACATTCTAACTACCAGGGGATTTCTCCAGAACACTCACGTTCTTCTATCTCTACAGACACCCAGTCAAGGATTACTACGCTCCCATCCACTATGTTCCCATCCATACTTCATCCTGAGTACATGGCTTATGACATAGCATGGCTCACGACATACCTAATCCATCACACGGCCGAAACCACGTGCACCAAAAGGTTATCCTTACAACTTCTGGTAACTTACTGTTAAGCGAAGCCAGCTACCCAAGCCAAAGCCATCAACCAAGCTTCGACTATACCTGAACAAAACTCTTCTCAAACCCTTAATGATTTGCCAACTGAAGCTGACCTCACACGGCTAAACCCAACTCACTGAGGAGTTCCACAACATCCCAAGCAATCAACGCTCAACCCATACCGTACCTCTGTAATTGATAACAACCGAGTTGCACATAACCAAACCCAAACCACAGTTTCGTCGCCTCTAAGGGGTGTATAGGTTATAAAGAAAGAAAACATAAAACACGACAACCTAAGGTCGATCTATCATGTTATTCCTAACACATACCACATCATCATGCTAACACATAGCCATAAAGATTATGCAGACACAACACCAATACCGAGGAGAACCGACAAGAATGACACATCACTTTAGACAACCCACGTAGATTCCTTGCTAGAAATTACGTCCGTAAAACGCATTTCTAACTTGACTCCCAAGTTTGTTAATCTAAACGCCCAAAGGCAAGACTAATCAATCCTAAGGTCCAACCTCTATGCTCACATATACACGCATCAACATGCTCAGCAACTAACATGCTCTTGATCCAATCACAGGCAACCAAGGACACACACATCCTCACAAGGTGATGCACCCTCTTCCTATGGATCATAGGTATTCGAACCTAGAGCTCTGATACCAAGTTGTTTTTCCCCAACACCCAGGGTCACGTGAAAATTTACTAAACACCAGTTTTATAAAAAATATAGATTTTCATACATTTAAATCCTCTTGTTGAAACCAATAGAATTCCCAACAAAAGGATCTCTCATAAATAAATAACATACAGATCCAACACGCATACGATATATCGCCTTATGGCGTACAAAATTTACCTTTAGGAACAGGCATACCAAAAAGGAAAAATAATAAAAGCCTTCTGCTATTGCAGGCATCACCAGAGCTACTCCTCATGCACATCATTACCTGAAAATAATTTTACAGAAAATTCCACCAGTAAGCCGAAACCCAATAGAAACAGACTATAAAGTTGTAAGCAGGAATTATGCAATCATATAGGGTGGGAGCTAAACTCAACCACCGAACCCAAAATGATTTTCCATAAATCCCAAGTTTTTCCATCTGACGACACAAGTCTCCCAAAACGGCTTCATTAATATAAAACCTCCATTTTCATCCTTCAAACCATGTGTTGCAAATAAACCACTATAGTTAAGGAAAAATAGAAATCAAAACATTATTCCTTCACAAAATATACCATCGTGGAAAAAGAAGAATATGATCCTATGTACTGACTTCATCACACGACAAAGGTAACAATAATAGACCTCTGTCCATTATGTAATCCCCATATATCATGGGACCGGTTAGATAAACACAAGTTCTATACGGAGCACCATTACGAATCACTTAATTTATGGGCGACAATCCGGGGGAACTAAGCACCCAACCGTCTCAATTTAGGGGGACTAACCCAAAGGACATGACTACCTACGTTGCGTACGTTTCTGGACTTACACTGAGGGCAACTTGTGCCAAATACACGTCATCCTGGTACATTTAGATAATCTTCTAAAAACCGAACGTAGATCGACTATGGAAACATTTCACAAAGATACATTATACATATATATACAGATTCATCCATCAACATGGTGATCAACAAAACCTTTCCAAAATATTTTTTTCCATTTCTAGTAAAACGTTTAAAAACTTAAGACTCAACCCCAAGGGTTAGCTCCAAACCTCCAAAACATGATTTGTCGAGATTTTTCATACAACCACCATTTCCACCGTTTTCAAGAACACCCTTTGAAAACCTAACACCCACAAGCCATATCATGTAATAAACCAAAAAGAGCGTAAAACATGCTTTTTATCTAAAACAAGGTTTAAACATAACACATGATATATGAGCATTTTAACCGGGGAAAAAGCATACAACTACATGTAGCGTAACTAGCCAACCGTCACTATCACATCCCAGAATCCGGGTCACATAAAACACCCACAAACAAACTCCCTAGGAACAAGAAATTTGATAAAAAGTTCCACAGAGGATGAAAAACAACCATTCCCAAGAATTTGACCAAAAACAGATGAAAAACGATTTGGAAATCTTGACATACGTTCACTCTTTTGCTCATAACTTTTTTAACAAAAAGAATTTTAAGGTTAGAGAGGTGTCATTGAAAAGAAGACTTTCAGGGCTTCAATTTGAGTACAAGAACGACCCAAATTTGAGTCCGAATGAGGGAGATAACATCAAAACCAAATGGCCTTGTGCAGCCAGTCCGCTCGAGCGGACATCGGGCGCTCGAGTGAGCTACCACCCGAGAAAAACCTAAATTTTGCTGTTCTTGAGTTCTAAGCCCTCAAAACTCTCAAACACCCAATAACCGTCATCTCAACCACAATATAAACCCTCCAAGCACCTTTTTAACACCCTCAGATATACCTAAACCCAAAACTACCACAGAACCTCGAAAGATACATTTCAAAACCCAATTTCATCCAACCGAAATCAACACAAATGCCTTTTTGAACCAAAACCCGATTTAACGAATTATAAATCGGTTGTCCATGCATTTTTAACCGGTCAAAATACCTATAATTGTACGTAGTACCCTTTAACAGCAGTAAAGTGTAGGATCCTACCTCGTTGAACTAAAAGCTTGACGTCTTGATCCACGTGCAAAAATGAACCTCATCGGAATGAAATTTTATCTGGATGAAAGGGTAGACCACGATGCCGATACTAAGAATCTGCTGTCTGATCGTCGAAAATCGAATCCCAGGCCCTCGAGAAGTTAGAGAGAAGGCAGAGAGAAAAAGGAGGAAACTTTGGAGTTAAATTTTAAAAATATCTTTTGAAATATCTAACTCCAGATATTTATAGGCCTCCAAAATATCTTTTTTTTAAATTTTTGCAATTTGCACCGTAACTTCCCACAACCCCCGGGACCAACTCAGCAAAATCTTTGAACCCGAACATGTGTCAAAATCACATTTTTATAGAATCTCGCGGCAGACCCCTACCACTCGAGCGCCCAACCACCGCTCGAGCGGACCCCTGCCGACATACTCCTCTGCTATACCATTGCTCAAGCGGACAACCACCGCTCGAGCGGTCACCATCCAAACCCACTTTCTGCCGCCAGCTCGCTCAAGCGCACACCCACAGCTCGAGCGGTCAACGCTGGGAGAAAAACTGAACAGAAGAAGCAAGCTCAAACTTAAGTTCTTACTCCCGTGAACACTTAGATCATTTCCCAAAAAAGAAACGGGTCAGGGTCTCACAGGTTTCATTTCTTGTTTTATTAAAAGATTGTGTAAAAATTATACTTGGGTTCAGTTTGTGTCTCTTTCATAATTCTTCTTTCCTCTTGGACTAACTTGTAAATTTTATGATCGTTTATGGTTTTAGGTTTTTAGATTTTAGTATTAGAGAATTTAGTATTCTGCAGGATTTTTTTTTTAATTTTAGGGTTTCATTTTCGTCTTAATCAAATTTCGAGATATTAGTCCTTGTGGATTTTCATCGCTAATTCCCGTAATCTGAAATCGAGTACTGTTATATACTTATTCATTAGTTAGGTGCCGTTTCGTAACGTTTATGTTTTCTGTTTTCTATATTTATTTTTAAATTTTTTGTAAACTGTAAACGAAAACATGTTTGGTAATTATTTTTATTTTCAAAAAACTATAAAGAGTTTTTAAAATTTACAAAATTTTAAGAAACTGAAAATATATATTTTCACTTGTTTTGTAAATAAATTTTTATTGAATTTATCTGTAACCTCCAATTACCACTTTTCAAACATTTATGTTACCAAACACGTTTTTATTTTTGTTTTTTTATAAACATAAAAAAAAAATTTTTTTATTTTTCATAAATAAAAAATAGAAAACTATAAATGTTACCAAACGAGCCCTTAGTGTTTGTTGTAGAGAAGGGATGAGGACTACCTCAGAGACTTTCGTACAGATAGGAAGAATTGAGGGACTTGCATGTAATTTGTCAAAACTAAGATTGTTGAAGACTTATAGAGTGACTATGAGATACTTTTACAGTATTTTCGTAAGAGGTTTGTAGCTTAGCATGAATTTACCAATTGTTGGGTATCTTTGGGTTAAAAGTTTAATTATCCAAAAGTTTGAGATTAAATGTACAATTATTCAAAATTATGAAGCATTAAACCTTTACGTATATTTCTCTCTTAATTATTTGTGTTGGCACTTACCTTCCTTGCTTCTTAGACTTAGAGCCTTTTTATCTATGCATGTCTTCATATTTGGTTATTTCTAAAATTTTGTTATTGTTTAGTACCAAACTATAAAAAAAAATTTCCTTTAATGGGGTTATAGGGTTAAGAGATACATTTTCTTTCCGAGGGTTTTTAATTTCGAAATCTAATTCTAGACTTAATCGTTTCGAATCCTTACTCTTGATCTAACTCAAATCTAAAAATCTAGTTTCGGTTGATTTAACGTTTTTAATCTAGAGGCTTAAAAACCGGGTCATTGCAAAGCACTACTTTTGGGTGGCCAGAGTGGGTTGACAAAATCCTTAGTAGTGCCCCTTTCTGCGAGATTCTTGGTCATGGTGGGCTTTGTTAATCTGCCACTGTTATGGTTGATATACTAAAAATCATGATTTTTATATTTAATTTAATTTAAATAAAAATAAATTTTCATTTTATGAGAATCGTTATGAGCAATATATGTGTATCATTTCTTTAATCTTATGCATGGATATCTGATATTATGTATAGTATTTAATCTGGTGTATAAAATACGGCTTGCATACAAAATATCATATTTTAGGTTTTTACAGAATATAAGTTTTATTTTTACAGTTTAGATGAAAATAGACATATCATCGATATGATTGTAGCACATAGATTTAGTAGGCCTGTCTTGGTTATAGGAAACAGATAATAGCGTCGTCTATTGTTTCGACTCTCTGTGCTAGTACACTTTGTGTGTATTAAACGGGGCATTTGGGGTAATTAATTTTATACTGACTATATAAATTAAGTTACATCCCAAAGTTATTATGAATAGTGCTTATCCTCTTATTCTTAAAATAATTATTGATTTGCATATATTTAATGTTCGTTATTTTGATTCATTATAGGGTGCGATCTTATATGAGTCTATATTCCTGGTGAGTTGGATAGTGGTATTATTTATATGGTAAATATTAATTATTGACAAAATCTACGTCCCGAAAGATAGGGATTGACGATACCCCGTTAAGAAATCTTATAAGTTTTGACCAGGCCAAACTCTACAGGTGGATTTGATTATTCGACGGTTAAATAAATTAAGCGGAAGGGCTTAAGGAATATAAAGATGTTGATTAAATTAAATTGTCAGTAATTAAATTTAATTGGCGGGTATCAGGAATTTTAATGTGGGGAGAAATGGTAAGCATTTAATAAGAGAAGCTCAATGCAAGAAGTTTTGAGATTATGGGTCAGAGTGCAATTATAGTTCTTTAGTAGTGTGAACTGTAATTCAGTATTTTATGAAAATTATAGAAATCGCTGCTGTCTTTCCATAATTACAAAAACTGTTAGTAGGTGTCTGTGTTCTACTAGAAATCTTACTCATAATTACCCCTAAGTCCCTGCTATAGCCCTATATATATGCAGGTAGACTGAACCAGTTATATATATCATAACTTGTCATTCAAGACTAAATATATCTGGGTTCTATCGGTATGAGTTCTTGATAGTCCGTAGCCCACACTACGTTCGAGAATCGCGTAAGAAAATATAGTAGAAGATCGAACAAAAGTTTCAACTCGAAATCAAATTGTAGCTGAAGAATCGATCGACAAAATGTATTATTCTAAATTAACTTTGGTTATATGAATTTTATTTTGATCGTTCGTCATCAAAAGTTTTATCTGGAGCCCGTTTCGGCGTTTACTCGTCCAGTTTATTTTTCACCAAAAATCATTTACAATAATAATGATCTTGGCAGTTTTACCTCAAACAATTGGTATCAGAGCCATTTTATTTTTTGTTTACGGTTTATTGGGGTCTGGTAGATTTATAACTGTTGCTAAATTTGTTTTACAGGCGTTCTAATCCCGATTTTATGATTATCATTTATGTTTTCATATTTGATTGAATGATGTGAATGATGATTATTTTTTTAATCACGAAAATTGACCGTGATAGATTGAATGTGAACTTTTGGGACATAGGATCGACGTAATAGCTAGCTTTACATTTTCAAATATCTATTTAGATTATTTAAGAACAGGTTGAATATGTCCATGAACACAAAGATCGCAATAAGTTTTTAACGGTCCACAGATCGCAATAAGTTTTTAATGGTTTTAAATGAGTTTTTCTGGTAAAATTTTCTACAATATTTATATAAAAAATAGCATAAAAACAAGTCAAAAACAGCAAGAAAAAATCACCAAAACAGTCCAGTTTCGGTGGCTTTGCCTGCAGTGGATCGACGGTAATTTTTATGATTTTTTGGGCTATTTTTGGGACTATTTTTTGAAAAGTCTTTTATACATAAAATAGCTATAAAACATACATCAAAATACTACCAAAAAATCAAAAAAATTTGGTCCAAATAGTGCAATAAAAAAAATTGCAGTGGTTTTTTTTGGTGACGACGGCGTTACAACAGTAGCTTTCAGGCAGTTTTTCGATAGTTTTCTGGGCTATTTTTGAACAAATTTTTTGACAAAAAGATTCTACTTTTTAAGAGTTTTTCAACGATATAAAATATGTCGAAAACAGAGTTTGGATGAGGTCGGAACGGCCTCGAAAAGTTGGCAGTTAAAGGCGGTGGTAGCAGCTTTAGAGAGTGTTTTTAGGAGTTTTTCGGCCTGTTTTTGAGTATTTGTTTTCATAGAAAAATAGTTCTTTTTGAGAGCTTTCTTTTGATATAAAGTACGTCGAAAATCGAGTTTGGGAAGATGTCAAAAAAGCCCCAGGAAGTTGGCTGCGCAGTATTATTGCGGACAGCAGCGTTTTTTGAGGTTCAGACAATTTTTCTGGCTGTTTGTTGGGAAGGTTTCTAGCATATTTTTTGATAGAAAAATCTCATATTTCGAGTGCTTTCCAACGATATAAAACTCGTCAAAAACAGAGCCTGGATGAGGTGGCAGCAAGGCGACGCCGGCAGTGGCTGGTGGTGGTCCGGCGATTTTTCTCTCCCGGAATTACTTTGTGTTAATTTTCTGATGTATACGAGACTGATATGATATATATCAGTATATATTAGATTGTATCAGAAAACCTTGATGCAATCAGGACACTGAATCAAAGTCGAACAGAGATTGAAACAACTGACTCTCTAAGGAAGACTAAAACACCTCAGTGTTTCACTTGAATAATAAAATTAGAATATATGCAT
>JAOTRH010141371.1:0-13766 GCA_034768845.1 Heliamphora exappendiculata | reverse complement strand
AACCCAAACATACGAAAAGTGACAAAATGGGTGTGGATTCCACAGACACGCATAATCCTGACAACCTAAATGTGTCTTGTTTGGTATGTTTGGGTGTTATAATCCTGACTTACCTGAGCATGTATGTTTTGACAAGTCACCACACACCAATGTCCCATGGACTCGAGTGTGAATATTGGGTGCAGGTGTAACATCTAATGGTCAGACACATCAATCTCCAAATATTAGGTTATAAGAACTCGGCAAAATATAATCCAAAAAAAACATATAGGTACAGTGATACGTCTTTTAATTGGAGAAAAAAATATACACACGAAAGTAAAATTTATTCATAATATATAATTTCATATGTTGACAATACAACCAATAAAATACAACAGTTTTATTAAAAGTTTTATATATTAGCACTGGTTTCTTTCAATATTTTATTTTATCCTCAAATAAAATAAAAGAAAATACTCACAAGCATCTATTTTCAAAAGGCCGAATTGGATCTATAACCTACACCCACGCCCGTGTTTTGCTATGTCGACACAGGTACTTCAAGTCTTCAAAAAATCGTAAGAGTCCATATGACATGGTCCCATACCATCACAATAGCTATCCAAACACCATATTACAGGGCCATTTAACTGACCGACCTTAGTTACCCTTTAACTGACCCACCTTAGTTACCCCCCACCCTCTAAATCATATCCAAATTTCTAAGATAACCCTGCATTATGTACTCAGCTTCCACAAACATTTTTCTAGTAAAGCCCTATTGAACAATTCTAGATCTCAAATACCAAACCCACCCCGTTCCTTAGTGCACCTCAACCCAAGCAACAGAGCGATTCAAGCAAATTTCTCAAGTGTACACACTTGTAGATACCCCAATTTAACTATCCTTAAGACTTAGGTAGTGCTTAGACACCCCTAGTGATGATATCTCGGAAGTTCAATGCCAAAACGACTCTTGATCGATTGCAAGCATTGAACAATCTGAACCCTCTTCTTCGAGCCTCAAATAAAACCTTAAGAACGATCTGAGACCTTATTTCACCCTTAAGAAGGTTCTTGAGGCATGGAACTGGCAAGAACGAGTAGAAATGTTCAGAAAGGTCTAATTTCAACCCATTTATCATAAGTAAAATTCCATATTTCTCAAATTTAGTTCCACTGCATTTCTTTTTTTACT
Organism: Heliamphora exappendiculata; assembly: GCA_034768845.1. Lineage (NCBI taxonomy): Eukaryota > Viridiplantae > Streptophyta > Magnoliopsida > Ericales > Sarraceniaceae > Heliamphora > Heliamphora exappendiculata. The sequence continues at coordinate 12,586 of JAOTRH010141371.1, read as the reverse complement.
TTAAAATAAGTTTTCAAGCATATATCATGGGTCTTGATCAGATTTAAAGCGAATGAGCTACCATTGCTTTACAAAAATGGTGTGTTTTTCGACAGTGATCGTAAATGGTCATATCTCAAAAAGCACAAAGAATATTGGAACCAGAAGTCTTGGTTTGAATGTAGGCTCAAATTCCTTTTCAACGACACATGGCGGGAAAAGCTTCAAGTGGAAACGAAGCTGGAGCAAGCCCGTCAAGTTCAGACTATTGTGCAATGACAAACTAGCAACCACGAACTTTAAGGTTAGTAGCCAAATCACAAAGTTGGCAACCTAAAACTCAAAGTTAATGGCCGCGAGATATTTTCTTAGCCTGTGTTTGGACTAACTTTTTTTAGTGGCTTTTAGGCTTTTTGGTTAAAAGTAAATGTCAAATCATGGCTTTTTTGTGAGAGAAAAAAGCCAAAAAGCCAAGTTAAGGCAAACCAAGTAGCTTTTTTGTGTAGAAAAAGCCAAAAAGCCTGGCTTTTAAGCCAGACCAAACACAGGCTTAGTTATACGATCCTCCTATTGAATTGAGGAGAATTTGTTTTCGAATCTTGCTCCCGCGCTCCAAAATAAGAATCTTGTAAAAATCTCGCTTCCATCGAGAAAAAACCTCACTCCCAAATAGGATGAAACCTCTCAAACAAATAGAAACCAAATAAGGTTATAGAATAAAATAACTCAAATATATTCTAGTACTTTATATTTACATAATTTTTATTTATATATACAAAAAAAATATATGTATTTAACACTAATCTACAATATTTGTTCACATTTTAACATATATTACAATTAAATAAAAAAGTATTTCTTACAATATATAAAATATATAAATGCTCCCATAAGCTCTCCCAACCACAAGCACTTCTATATGCCCTTGCTCCCCCGCCGCTGCTACCTACAACTAAGGAAATTTTTCTACAAAAGATAGCGATCGCGACATCACTAACTTGGCGGCCACAAACTTCTTCATGAACCATTGATTTGGCAGATTTCGCGATCTTCACGCCCATAAATTGGACCCTACACAAAGTCATTCTGCTACAATAGAACTCAACAACATCAGCCACCTTACACCCATTATAAACTAGTTACACACCTAACATCTCATGTTTTCACCCACCTAAACACCACACTCCAAACATTTTGTCCATCCTATTAGCTTGTGATCAAGAGCAGTTATAAGGGCGAAAAACACAAATAACGAAAATCAAATCTCAAGAGAGTGTCTAGACAATGGCTAAACATGACACATTGTTAAGATTGATGTATGAATAGAAAAAAATAGAAGAAAGTTGAGAAATAATTATTCTAAAGATGAAAAGAGAGAGCGCCAAAAGTTAGGGATAACTCTCTTATCACTATTATTTATTTAATGACACGAGCATACAAAAATACAATAATACCCCTAACTTAAGAGTAACTTAACACTCCCCCTCAAGTTAATACATAGATATTTCTCATACCCAACTTGCATATAATGAGATGAAAGACCTCATTACTGAGCCCTTTAGTAAAATATCTGTTAATTGATCCGCAGACTTCACAAATGGCATACAAATCGAACCTTTGTATAGGTTCTCCTTAATGAAGTGTTTGTCAATCTCAATATGTTTTGTTCTGTTATGTTGTATTAGGATATGAATGATGTTAATGGCAGCTTTATTATCACAATACAACTTTATAGCCATTTCACACTCAAATCCCAAATCCTTCACTAGAACTTGGAGACATAGAAATTCACAAATGCCATGTGCCATAGCCTTGTACTCAACCTCTGCATTTGATCTAGCTACTATTGTCTGCTTTTTACTTCACCAAGTAACTAGATTGCCTCCTACAAATGTGCAATATCCCGATGTAAACCGTATATCATAAACTGAACCAGCCTAGTCCGCATCCATAAAATGCTTCCAATTTCATGTAACCATGATTAAAAAATAGAAGTCATTATCCTCGGGCAGACTTAAGACACCGCAAAATGTGATACGCATCATCAAGATGTGCACTACAAGAATCATGCATGAACTGACTGACAACCCCTTAGGATATGCAATATCAAGTCTAATATAAGATAAATAAATTAATCATCCCACAAGCCTCCGAAATCTACCCTTGTCAATAGATTCTCCATTACTACTACTAAGACGATGATTAGCCTCAATAGGCGAATCTGCTGGTCGACAACCCAACATGCCAGTTTCCTCTAGGAGATCAAGAATATACTTTCTTTGGGTAATAATGATGTCATTCTCTGATTTAGCTACCTCAATCCCAAGAAAATATCGTAACGCCCACATATCTTTCATTTCAAACTCTTTAGCTAGACTTACCTTGAGATGAGACACCTCATCTGCATCATTTCCTGTTACAACTATGTCATCAACATATAGAATAAGGATTGTGATCTTATTATTACCATGCTTGATAAACATAGTATGATCTACATGACTTTGTTGATACCCAAATCTTAGCATAGCCTTGAAAAATCTTTCAAACCAGGTTCTTGGTGATTGTTTGAGCACATATAAAGCCTTATCTTCCCTTCAGTTTCATGAGATGAGAAACCTGGTGGTACATCTATATGACCTCTTCCTCTAAGTCCACATGGAGGAATGCATTCTTCACATCCAATTGTTGGAAAGGCCAACACATAGTAGCAGCACCGGACAGGAGCATGCGAATTGAATTCATTTTGGCTAGCGAGGCAAAAATCTCATGATAATCAATAGCATAAGTCTGGGTAAAGCCCTTAGCAACTAGCCTTCCCATTAATTTGTCCATTGACCCATCTACCTTGTATTTGACGGTAAATACTCATTTGCACCCAACTAGCTTCTTCCCTTTTGGAAGAGAGATTAACTTCCAGGTTCCATTCTTTTTCAGAGGTGTCATCTCTTCAATCATAACCTTTTTCCACTTAGAGTCCACAATAGCTGCCTTCCAACCATACGGAATCGATTTAGAGTACAAAGACGAGACAAAAGCACGATATGGGTTTGATAATGAGTCATATGAGACAAATTATGAAATTAGATGTTAAGTACATGTCTTAACGCCTTTTCGAAGGGCAATAGGTGAATTATAAGTATCAAGATTAACAACAGATGATTCATTACCAGGTAAAACAGTAGAGGAGACTGAAACAGGGGGCAGAGATAGCAACTGGCAAGGTAGTAGTGGCACATGAGCAATCTGATCCTTCTGATGTCGAGAATAAGTATGTAGATCAGTTTTATCTAATTATCGGACAATATCGTTCTTTGTTTCCCCCTCACCCAACTCTTCCTTCTTCCCCTCAATAGGAATAAAGTCTTGTTGTATAAAATTTGAAAAAATTAACCCATGAGACTCCTGATTAGACGAAATTTGTGTATCCGATGGCAATATCTCTTCCAATTTAGGTGTCTCCCCCTGAAGACATGTCTTGAAGGGGCGGAAAAAGAACTGTCTCCCAAAAGGTAACATCCATACCAGGGTTTTAAATCGCGGTACGGGCCGGAGTAACGATCGGGTCGCATGTAACGGGTATCGGGAGAATTGGTCAGTCTGTAACAAGAATTGGTAACCATGCTCGTGATTTTTTTTCGAACGTTAGCAAATGACATTAACTCAATGATAAGCAAATCCTAAGCTTATTTACTAAAAAAAAATATTTATAACTATTTTAAATTAACATTTTGGCACTCAGCTTTAAAGACGAAGATGGAATTCTAGAGAGGAAAGCGAAGTCAAATAGTTGGGTTGTCTCAGGCCCCATATCAGTCCGTATCGATCACGTATCGGGAGTATCAGTCGATACGGATCAATACGACACTGATATGCGATACATATCGGCCGTATTGGTCGATACTCTAGGAATTTTCTACAACTCCGATACCAGAGTGCGTATCCAAATTGGATGCCTGCGATAACGTTACGTAACGGCCGATACGTACCGGTATCTGCGATATTTAAAACGATGATCCATACTGACAAGCACTTTGTGAGTGGTAGGAGAGTAGCATTTATAGCCCTTTTGGGTAGAAGAGTAGCCAGTGAAGATACATTTAACTAGCTTTGGATCCAATTTTCCACTCAGGTGTTTAGTTACATGAACAAAGCAAGTACACCTAAAGACCCTAGGCAGAAGAGAAGAGATAGATGGATACATGGAAAGAAGTTCCAAAAGGGTTTTGAACTGAAGCACACTAAAAGGAAAACAATTGATAAGATAGGCAGCGGTGAGGACCGTCTCACTCCAAAATGACTTGGGAACATGCATAGTGAAGAGAAGATAACAGGCAACCTCAAGGAGATGACGATTTTTCAATCCCGCAACTTCATTTTGTTCAGAAGTGCGGACACAGCTCATCTGGAATATGATACCATGAGCCTCTAGATAGGCATGAAAACCGCCATCAAAATACTCAGCCCCATTATCAGGACGAAGAATCTTAATGTCGGCATCAAACTGGGTACACACCATTTTATGAAAATTTTGCAGACAGAAAAAAAACTTCTCTTGACACGAAGTAAATAAACCCAAGTGACACCAGAATAAACAATCAATAAAAGTCACAAACCACCCATAATCAAAAATAGAAGTAACAGGTGACGGACCCCAAACATCATAATGGATAAGCATAAATGGAAAAGCAACGTTTATTAACAGAAGGGTAAACAAACCGTTTATGTTTGCCAAGCTCACAAGCTTCACAACAAAAGGTACTTATAGAACAATGTTTAACTAAAGAAGAAAAAGTGTGTCTAAAACTCCAAATGAAGGATACCGCAAACGACAATGCCACTGATGTAGCTGTAAAAGTAAAGTTCTTGTATTGGCGTGAAGAGCCTGGCCAGACGGTGAAGGTGAAAGAGAAGAGGTAGACTTAACATCCAGTAAGTACAGTCCACCATGCGCACTACCACTGCCAATCGTTCTCCCCATCACCAGTTCCTGAAAAGCACAATAAGTGGGAAAAAATGTTATAGAACAATTTAATAAACTGGTAAGACAACTAACAAATAAGTGATTAGTAAACAAATTGGGAACATGAAGGATAGACGAGAGAGAAAGTGTGGAAGAGCAATGAATAGAACATTTGTCAAAGACAGATAAAGATTCATCGACTATTTGAATCTTATCTTTATCAGAACAAGGAGAATAAGAAGAAATCAAGGTAGAAGACCCAGTCATATGATCAGTGGCACCTAAGTCAATAGTCCAAAGAATATGAGAGGCAATAACACTAAGTGCATGAAGAGATATACCTAAGTGAGCAAAGTTAGAGGAGGAAGTAGAGGCTGTAGAAGGAGAGATGTCAACCCGAGTAATCAAGCGCTTAAGAGTAGTAAACTCCGCCTCAGAGAGAGAGTCAATCTCACCAGATGTGCTACCGAATATCTCATAAAGATGAGCGTGGGAGCGAATAGAGCCACTACGGCCACTACCACGGCCACCTCCAAGTCTCTGAGTAGGGCAACTATGTAACTTCCAACAGTGATCAATAGTATAATGGACTTTACCACAATGCTCACGCGTAACTGATCTCGGGCTATTAAACCATTCTTCCCCCCAGATTGATAAGCTGGCTTGGCCGGGTGATGGACGTGAAAGTGAACAAAGAGCGCTCCTTACTCGGAGGAAGAACCATAGCTTGACAGCGACTCTCTTCCTGCTAAACATAAGCATACGTCTCCCTTAAAATAGGAAACGGATCTCGACCCAAAATCTGGAATCGGATCGGATCATCATCAACATTGAGGCCAACAAGGAAATTATACACCCGATCCTTTTCTACCATCTTTTGAAAAGCTGCAACATCAGTAGTACAAATGGTATGGAAATCCTAATAATAATCAATCTCGTTCAACAAACTAGTCAATTGAGCGCAATACTGAGCCATGGATTGGTCTTTCTGATCTAACCAACGGAGTTTCTTCCTCAATTCGAATAGCTTAGCATCATTACCATCATTACCTGTCTGGGAATAAGCCTGGGCAGCAGCAGACCAAATCTTATGTTCAGTATCTAGAAGTAAAAACTACGACTAATTGAGGGTTGTATAGAATGTAGTAGTCATGACATGACAAGGGCATTTTTCTCCATCCACCGTGTGCGAGAAGGCCCCACAACTGTTGGTTGTTGAGTTTTACCAGTAATATACCCAGATACACCACGAACAACAATGGCTAAACTACAAACACGAAACCAAATCAAATAGTTGCAACCATCCAACTTAACATGATTGATTTGAAGAGACGAACTATCAGTAGGAGTCTCTGAACGAACCAATCCAGTGTCCTCATGACTACTAGAAAGCTTTCCAATATTAGACATGGTGATGTAAAACCAAAAACAAGTAGTACGAGGCAAACAAAAGCAAGGAACGATGCAACAGATGCAAATCAAAGTAGAATTGAACCACTAGAGTACGAATGATATCTAGAACACCATACCAGATTGGAGTAAAGTTAAAAAGGAACTTGAAACAATATAGGTTGAGCCCTTCATGAACCCAAACAGGACGAAATATGTTGAACCAGTTCTAAGAAGTCGAAACCAAGTTCGAAAAAAACCCTAGTCGCACCTTGAAAGCAACCAAAAATCAACAATAGGGTTGATTCGATCTTTATAGAGCCTTGTAGAACCCTAATCGACACCCATGAGAGAAGAAACCATCGATCGAAGCAAAAATAGCCGCAATCGTAATTTTTGAAAGAAAAAAAAACCTAGTTGACGCCGAAAATCCCAAAAAATTCGAAAAAAATATCAAACATTCCAAAAAATAAGGGATAAATCATGACATTGATCCTAAGGACTAGTTGATCATCTCTGGTAAAGAATTTATTTATTTTTTGACAATAACGAATTCGGAGATAAAAAGAAAAGGAAAAAAAAGAAAGAAAGAAATATTACATAGGATTTTGCTCTGATGCCATGTTAAGATTGATGTATGAACAGAGAAAAATAGAAGAAAGTTGAGATAACTATTCTGACGGTGAAAAGAGAAACACCCAAAGTTAGGGTTAGCTCTCTTATCACTATTATTTATAATAATGAGACAAGCATACAAAAATACAATAATACTCCTAACTTAACATAAACTTAACACACATTTCTATTTTTCTTGCTTTTCTTATTGAGGTATTAGTCGTTACCCATGCCTAAAGGCACTTTTCAACTTCAAGAGTAAAAAAGTAAAAAACTATCAATTTGGTTGATAACTAGATTCTAATAGCCTATCTATAGTTAATGCATTTATCATAATTAGCTGCTCCAGCTCGAGCTAATATTCAAACACCAAGCCTTATTGCACTGAAATAACCTATGTCATATTCCTAGGAAAACTAGAACAATCTTCAACAAAAGAGTACTTGTCGGTAGGGGAGAGCAAAAATCCGACAACCCGCTCCACCCGACCCAAAAAAGTGTCTCTGGTCGGCTTTATAGCTACCAGCGGTCGAAGGCGGGTGAGGAAATCAACTTAGATTCGGGTTTTGATCGTTATTAGGTGAAGGCACACAGAAACCGTGAGAACCGACCAAACCGACATATTCTTCCAATGCTAAGTTTTTTATTATTTTCCTTATGAGTCATGACCAGCTGGCAATTGGGATTCTCCCAGTCCCAAACCCAATCTCCCACAGGCCACAGTGCCGCCCACCTAGTTGCCCACAATTTCCCAAACGGCCAAACCCCTTTCGTTCTCTCTGCAGCACTTGGCAAACCCTAATCTCAGATCGACGGCAAAGTGCAAAGTTGCAAACCCTAATCCTCTCTCTCTCTCTCTCTCTCTCTCTCTCTCTCTCTCTCTCTCTCTCTCTCTCTCTCTCTCTCTCTCAGACGACGAAGTGCGAAGTGCGAAGTGAACGACGAAGTGCGAAGTCTGAACGCCGAACGCCGAAGTTCCAAACCCTAATCGGCTAATCCCAACTCTCACGACTCAAGTCTCACGTGTTTCAGTGTGAACAGTGAACACTAAACAGGTAAATTTGGGTTCCAGTTATTTTTTACTTCTTGAATCTTGTTTGTCCCTATGCCGTGAATACAGAGACGAGATTAGGGTTCCATTTATTTTTTTTATAATACTAATTTTACATATATTTATTTGTTTGTAGATCATGGATGATGCCTAAGCTACTTCACAACCTGCTCAGAATGCTACTGTCGGAGCTAGTGGTCAAGGCAAAAAGCGTTCAACACCATCTACAACCAAGGTGCGTGAAAAAGGTACGGGTAGAAAACCATCTCCTGTTTGGGACCATTTTGACAAAATCAAGGCTGAAGAAGGTGCAGTGTTGCTAAGGCTGTATGTAAGTATTGTAAAAAGGAGTATTTGGCACATTCAAAGAATCACGGAACAAGTAACCTGTTGAACCATATAAATAACTGTAGCATATACCCTTATAGAGATAAGGAGCCAGGACAGCAAACTTTGAATTTGAAACCTAAAAGAGATGGAGAAGAGGGTTTTGATCTAATTGCAAGGAGTTTTAGTATAAAGGCTGCTAGAAATGGTCTTGCAGAGATGATTATTATGGATGAATTGCCCTTTAGGTTTGTGGAGGGAATTGGTTTTCGAAAGTTTTGTAACATTATGCAACCAAAGTTTAAAACTATTCCATCTCGTTGGACTATTGCTAAAGATGTTAAAATCTTCAATAAGGAAAAGAATAAGTTAAGGAAAGTACTGAAAGGCCGTAGAATTTGCCTTACTACAGACACATGGACATCAATTCAAAACATAAGCTATATGTGTCTTGCAACTCATTTTGTTGATGATAATATGAAGCTCCAAAAAGAATTCTAAACTTTTGTCAAGTTGAAGATCATAATGGAGAAACAATTGGCAAAAAAATTGAATCATGCTTGCTTGAATGGAATATTGAAAGTATTTTTACCTTAATAGTAGACACTGTAAGTTCCAATAACACTACCATCAAGTACTTCAAGAAGAAAACAAAGGATTGGAAGGGGACCATTTTAGAGCATGAATTTTTGCATATGCGTTGTTGTGCACACACCCTCAATCTTATTGTGGATGATGGTTTGCAAGAACTTGATGCATCGATTGCTTGTATACGTGAGGTTGTTAAATATGTGAGATCTTCTCCTAATAGGCTTGAGACTTTTAAGAAATGTGTTGAGAAGGAAAAAATTGAGTTCAAGAAACTTTTATGCCTTGATGTACCTACTAGGTGGAACTCCACCTATCAAATGCTTGAGGTTGCTGAAAATTTTGAAATAGCTTTTGAACAGTTGGAGGATGAGAACACTTATTTCAAGTCTTGTTTTAAGGATGTTGAGGTTAGTGAAGGAGGGGAAGAGGGAAGTGGCACGAAGAGGGAAGTGGCACGAAGAGAAAGCGGCACGAAGAGGAGGCTAATCGAAGGGGATTGGAATAATTGTAGAATGTTTGTCAAATTTCTAAAACTTTTCTACAATGCAACCAAGAGGTTTTCAGGTTCTCTTTATGTCACTTCTAATTGTTTATTTGATGACATGTATGTGATTCAAAGAAAAATTCAGCAACTAATTAAGAAGGGAGATCTACCTTTGGCTTCAATGGCAAAAAGTATGAAAGAAAAACTTGAAAAGTATTGGGTGAGTGGAGATAAAATAAATCTCCTTGTGTATGTTGCAATGGTGTACTTGATCCAAGGAAGAAGTTGAATTATCTTAAATTTTCTTTTGCACAAATATTTGTGGGGTATGTGGTCAATCAAATGGTAAATAGAATGGAGGACTATTTAACTTGTTTATTTGATTGCTATAATAAAACTTGATTCAAAGAGCGTGATGGTGCCTACTGTTTGTGAAGTGTCAGAGATGAATATTGATGAAGATTGTGATGACCCGCACTCATAACCTCTCAATTTAATTCCTACATGGAGGAGCAATATTCGAATATGTGCAATTCTGAGGTTGATAAATATCTAAAAAAGTTTTGTGAAGGATCGAAGGATGAAAACTTTGATATATTGGGATGGTGGATGAACAATTCAGTTAAGTATCAAGTGCTATCACAAGTAGCATGTGATGTGTTGGCTATTCCTGTTTCTACAGTCGCATCTGAGTCAGCATTTAGTACAGGAGAACGGATACTTGATCCATTTCGTAGTTCTTTATCTCCAACAATGGTCGAGATTCTTGTATGCACACAAAATTGGCTCTTAAGCAATGTCTTTATTTCTCTTCGCAAAGCTATGGATGCAATTTAGCAATTTGAATCATATGAAGGAGGTAATTTTCATTTTTGATAGATTTGTGCATTAATTTTATTACTTCATAGATTTGTGCATTAATTTTATTAATAGTTTTGATGTATTTTTCATTTTGTTGTTAGCTTATCGGATGAAGGGAATCTCGAGATTCTTCTCAAGTCCAAGTTCTGTAATTACAAACCTCGAAATTGAATTGGTAAACGACTCTAATGTTTAAATGCTTCAAACTTATATTTCTTTAGGGTTTCTTAAAGCTAAAACTTAACTTTTTTACTCTAGTTTGTGCAGCAAAAGAAGTGCAGCAGCAGTATCATGACAGTTGACACGAGCTTGAGCCTCTAAAGTTTTTTGTGCAGCAGGCAGCAGCAACCTCTAGGCCATTTGATTTTTGGATGGTTCATTTTTGTGCAGCATAGCAGACTAACAGTTAATTAACAGACTAGGCCATTTGATTTTTGGTTTCAACTTTCAAGTTTCATAATTCATTGACAGGCCATTTTGATTTTTGGTTGATTGTTGTTGGTTGATACTTGATAGCAACAGTTCACCACTATTGTTTTTGGAGGACTATAGCTAGCCTACTAGCTACTATTGATTTTTGTTGGTTGACTCTAAGTACTATTGTCTTTGGATGCTTCATTTAATTGTTCGCTAGTACTGTTCACTAATACTGTTCAGCAATTTAATTGTTCATTTAATTGTTCACTACTACTGTTCACTACTAGCTACTAGAAGTGCAGCAGCAACCTCTAGAACAGTTCACTACTACTGTTCAGTTTTTGGATGCTTCATTTAATTGTTCAGTTTTTGGATGGTTTATTTAACTGTTCAGTGTTCAGTAATGCCGAACCTGCCCAACCCGCCAAACCGAACGACTCTTTCGGACGGTTTTAAAACCATGGACGAGTGACAATGGTTTGTAAAATGTATCACCCAACATGTTCGGTTTGGTTGATGGGTTGGGGTGAAACCCGACCCGACCCGACCCATGCATTGTCCTACTTTCGGTAGGTAGAGAATACCAAGGGTGCGAGACAACTCTCGCTAAGGAATTCGGTAAAATAGCCCTGAAACAAAGGAGAAGAGGTGCCTCCTAGTAGAACAAATCCTATAATTAATTCACTTCTCGAGAGGAGTAGTTCACTAACTTAGAAGTAGATCTTTCAACTAACCAAATCCCAAACCAATTTAACTTAAAAGGAAAAAAAGAAAGAAAAAAAGAAAGAAAAAAAGTAGCATAAGCAAAACCAGATAATGAATTCGCTATTTGACTGAGCAATTATCCGCAAATGAAAATAAAAGTTGTAAGCAAAATGTTAAAATAAATTATATGGACAAAAACAGAAACCTCCAATGTGGTTTCTAAAATGTCACTAACCTCATCTCAGGTTTAATTTTAACATCAAATGAACCCAACCGTTAAAATTTTTAACGGAAACCACCATCACCACCCCAAAACCACCCTACCCCCAAAACCACCCACACACCCCAAAACCACCGCCCCAAACCCACACCGCCGCCGACCGTCGACCCCCACACCGCCGACTCCGCCGTCTCTCTTTCTCTGCACTCTCTCTCTCTGCTCTGCCCTCTCTGTCTCCCTCTGCCGTCTCTCTCTCTCACTCCTCTCTGCTGTCTCTCTCTCTCGGCGTGGGGGTCGACGGTGTGGGGGTCGGCAGTGGCGGCGGTGCGGAGGTCGACGGTCGACGGCGCTAGCAGTGAGGGGTTGGTGTGAGGGTCAACGGCGCTGGAGCCGGTCACCTCTTATATATATATATATATATATATATATATATATATCGTCTCTGTAGATTATTTGAACAAAAATAATCATTTATAAATGTGAAGTTGTGAACTCTCGTCTGTGTTCTGAAACAAAAATGACTTCAAAGAAAGTTCTTGTTTTCTGTAATATCGTTTTGGTTGTTATCTTTCTCTTGGGTTTTCAAGCTACTGCCAGGGAACTGCTTGACCACTCCACTTCTATCATCTGTAAGTTCTCTTCGCCCATTTTTCCTTCCCAGCCTCAATACAGAATGCATGATGAGATCCTATATTCACTAAAACATTTTGATCACATCGAAATACATCCGCATTTTCTTTGAAGTCATCTCTGTGTTATATATATAAGAGAGAGAGAGAGAGAGGTAATTGGCGCCAGCACCGCCGACCCCCACACCAACCCCTCACTGCCAGCGCCGCCGACCGTTCACCCCCACACCGCCACCGCCAACCCCCATACCGAGAGGGAGAGAGAGCCGGCAGAGGGAGAGAGAGAGAGAGATGGCAGAGGCGGCGGTGTGGAGGTCGGCGGTCGGCGGCGGTGTAAGTTTGGGACGGTGATTTTGGG
>JAOTRH010141360.1:0-13766 GCA_034768845.1 Heliamphora exappendiculata | reverse complement strand
CCACGACCGATGGACGAAACATAACCAAACCACGTTTATGGGGATTAACCCGAGGGACCGTAGCGAACCCACTCTGCACACGTTTTTTGACTTCTACTGAGGAGCAATAGAAGCTCAACTCAAACCACACACTATCACGGTACATCTATGGAAACATTTAAAAATCCACAGTGGCTCAACTACGAAAACCCACAAAACAGTTTATACAACACATGTATAAAAGAGATTCAATCCATCAAAATGGAGATCTAAAATCATTTCCCACAAAACGTTTGAAAGGTGAGACTTAACCCCGCAGGTTAGCTCCAAACCTCCAAAAAGACGTTTTTCACCATTTTCACAAAACACCTCATTTTCAAATCTCCTTTTTGAAAACCATGGATGCCAACACACCCGGATCATGCATACAACCAAGAAAAAGCATAAAAATCCACTTTTACCCAAAGCCAAGGTTTACACATGAAAAACACGTTTGATGTATTTTTTACCCTAGTTCAGTCGACCGAACTAGAAAATCTCGGTCTAGTCGACTGGGCCAGCCCCTCCAGTCGACCGAACCTCAAAGAAATGTGTTTTTCTTCTTAAAACAGGTTTTTTAGCCTTAAATCAAACCAAACAAGCCTCAATGGAACCCGAACAAGCATAAAACTCATACGCATCTGTTGTTCTACTGTGAAAAAATAAAATCCCAACATACCGAGATCAAAAGTTAACTCAAACTCTGTCAACACTTAAATTATTCTCAAAATAAACAAGGTCAGGGTCTCACAATATATATATATATATATATATATATATATATATATATATATATAGAGAGAGAGAGTGAGAGAGACTAAACCGAGAGAGAACAGTGGTCGCCGAAGGCTGGCGGAACCACAACGAGTGGCAGTGACAAGGTCGCCGATGGTGGTGGTTGGCATTGCTGGCGGCGGCAGGTGGCCGGTGGTTGGTTGCACGATGGTGGAGGGCAAGCGTTATAGCGCCTTCTTCTTCCCTCGATTTGCAAATGAAACTTCAAAGCTTTTGTTTCTATAATCAGAAGCTCTATGTGCATAAATATATATAATATGTATATTATATGTATAATATATGTGTATATTGCGGTTGGAAAGAACGTCCACAATTGTCTTTTTTTTTTTAACGAACGTGATACAATGAACTTGTCCAAAGATACTTCATAAAATTTTGACGTAAAATTTTTAATTCAGAAAACATTTGAAAATTTAAGTACAAATTTTTAATGTATTTTCATGAATTATCGTATAAGTAGAATCATCACTAGGGTTTTCTATCTATTTACTATTTTTTGTCGCGGTTTAACGATTACACTATAAAATTTTAAGTTCAGAAAATTCTTAAAAATTCAAACTAGTTTTTTAATGTTATTTTGTGATTTATCATAAAGTTAGAATTTGTAGAAAAATTTTCTAAGCACACAATACATTTTTATCTTAAATTTATCCTTTTATTAAATATAAATTCTAGAACTTAGGCCTAAAAATTAAGTCTAAGGTTTTGTTAGAAATTCTATTAACGGTCTTATGACTAATTATTTTTATTATTATTATTATTATTAGCATTTTTTTAAGGTCAGGTGTCACAGAGAGAAAGTGAGAGAAACCCATCTCTCTCATGAAACTCTAATCCTCCACCATGAAAATTGAAGTTTGAGGCTTGATAGGGAGAGATCAAGGATGGAAATCAAGCTTTGGAGCATGGAGGTAAAAGATAGAGCATCAAGGAGGCAAGCACACTCAAGATCCAAACCTTAGGAGGAAGAAATTGGAGGAATTTCAAGCTTTTGAGTAAATCCGAGATATGATCTAGATTTTCTCATATGTGTGTTAAGTTTTGGGTTGATATTTTGTTTATATGCATAAAAATATAGTTGATTTCATGTTTGATGGATAGGTTGATAGATTTGTGGGTGTATTACATTGGGTTTGATGGAAATTGGGACTTTTATGAAAGGTTTAACCATGATTTTGAGAAATCATTTCATAAAAAGGGATTATAAAGTTTGAATCTAATGTTTTTATGGTGGAAATTGAGATTTGAGACTTGTTTGATGAAGGGTTAAGGGTTTTGAAGTTAGAAACTCAAAATAGGGGCAAATCTGGAGTTTTCTCGGGCGACAGCACGCTCAAGCGCTCAATTGGCAGAGAGTTGGGCGCTCGAGCGCCCGACGTCCACTCGAGCGGACTAACTACGCAGGGCCAACTTCTTTTTATCATATCTCCCTCATTCGGACTCTGAATAGGGTCATTTTTGTACTCAAATCGAAGCTCCAGAAGTTCTCTTTCCAATAAGACTACTCTTATAAGAAAGATCTTTTTGTAGAAATAGTTATGATTAAAATAGTGAGGGTATGTCAAATTTTTTAAATAAATTTTCACCCAATTTTGGCCAAATGCTTTGAAAAAGTATATTTTCATCAATGTTGAACCTTTTCATCGAATTTCCTATCCCCTGGGCTATGAATATACCTACTTTACTACACTTGGGTTGGGATGTATGTATCATACCATTTGGCTGTGTTTGCGATAAAGATGGGTTTTCAACATATTACTAAGGTTTTAAGAACGAGTATGATTATGGGTAATTATGGGCTATGTCGTGATATGGTTGTCATTAAAATTTTGAAGCTTTAGAAAGAAAACATGGATTTTAACTTGTCTATACATGTATATGCATATGGTGGGTGCCTTTCGTTTGTTTCAAATGACGTGGTCATGTGTAAGTTAATTGTGCGTTGGCATTTCATGAAGATGATAAATGGAAAGTGATTTATAAGAAATTATGTGTTGAATTTTATGATGACATTTGAATTGAAAGAAATGATTGAATACTAAAATAAGACTTGATTGGAAATAAAATGAGAAGCTGAAATGTACAAATTGAAAAGAGGTACTATGAGAAAATATTTGGGAAGAGGAACCAGTTGTGAGTTGGACTTCTGGGTTTTTGAAAAATGATGATATTGGGAATAATGAACCGTATGGATTGATGTGAATTAAGTTGGCCTAGCTGGTCCACGGTGAAAGATCGAAAACTTACACAAGATGGGGACCATATGCTCACAGGTTAGCCCCCAAAATGTGGTGTTACGTCGTGGTGAGTTATAGGGCTATCTATTACCCAATGGCTTCGCGTAGCCTATTGGTTAATAGGAAAGGGTTTCTATATGCTTCACTCGACGCCGGTTCATTAGATGTAATACAGTTTTGTGATAAATTGGGTAATGAAAATGTGATGCGATTTTTTGTGAAAAATCGAATAATGAAATGATGATGTGAAATTATGAAAGATTAAATGGGAATAAATTGGCATGCGTGGGTGTGTGCGTGAACAAATAATCAAATGATGAAAATTTTCATTTCACTTCGATTGCACCCATCACACCGCACAAATCATGCATTACATCTGGGTCAATCTATTTCCTACGAGCTTCGACTCGCGTATGCTTACCAAACCATTTCAGGTCTTAAAAACCAGGGGCGACACCAGGGCAAGGAAAGCACTTTGAGAAAGGGTTTAAAGAAAGATTTTGTGTTCTATATCATGTTTGTATGTAATCAGAGATGAATTACTATAATGATATTGTTGTTGTAATGGACACTTGGAAACCCAAAGAGTTTGATTGTAATTTAATATGCATGAGGATATGGTTACTTGTCGAAAATCTTTATTACCTTTGAAAAACAAATTTGAGTTCAAATCGTTAATGAAACAAATGTTGCAATAGGTAATTTCTTATACGAGTCGGTTTGGGATTTGTTCACGGGTCCCCGGGGGTTTGGGGCGTGACACTATGAGTCAACCAATAGAAGTCTAATACTTTTTTTTTATTTTTACATGATTTTGTATTTAATATAATTTTTCTAGATAAATTTCGGCAAATAAGTTTTACAAATATAAATACATTAATTACATAACTCCCTTTTCATATAAGAACAATTCATTAAAATTCACGTGCCAAGTAATATTTACTTTTTAGAAATTAAAAATAATTTCTAGGAAAACTACACGAATACTCCTATATTTACTTTTTAGAAATTAAAAATAATTTCTAGGAAAACTACACGAATACTCCTCATATTATAACAGTGTTTCACTTTATCCTCTTGAAATAAAAAAGCGTACAAAACGACCCCTTAACTATTCGTTGGTGGAACGTCCCAAACCCCGAGAACCCGCGAACCGGACTCAGACTGACCCACATATAAAGTTATCAACAAAAACTTTTGTTACATTGTAGGTTGAGTTCAAATATACGTATATAAAAAAAGATTTTCTTTAAACAACTGTATTCCCATACAGGTCAAATTCCATACAAAAGCTTTGAGTTTTCAAGAATTCATACACAATAATAAAATCATTACAAATATCCATTTAAGATTATATACAAATGTATTACAAAATACAAAGATACTTTAAATCTTCCTTCTAGCCTTTTCTCAAACTGCATCTCTTGCCCTAGTATCACCCCTGGTCCTCAAAATCTGAAATTGTTTGGTAAATATACATGAGCCAAAACTCATAGCATAAAGATTAACTCACATGTAACGCAGGATTTGTGATGTGTGATAGGTACAATCGAAGTAAAATGCAAATTTTCATTAATTCATTATTCCTTCATACGCACACATCCACGCACGCTGATTTATTTCCATTTATCCTTTCATATTTTCCATATCATCATTCCATTATCCGATTTTTTTACCAAAAAAAATGGTGTCACATTTTCATTACCTGGTTTATCATAATTAATGAACCGGTATCGGCTGCAGCTTATAGAAACCCCTTCCTTTTAATTCTCAATAGGCTACGCGAAGCTATTGGGTAATAGATAGCTCTATAACTTACCACGATACAACACCATATTTCGGGAACTAACCCATGGGCATGTGGTTCCCATCTTGCGCAAGTTTTCAGTCTTTCACTGCAGAGCCGCTAACCCAACTTAATTCACTTCAATACGTACGGTTCATTAATTTTCAATTCCATCATTTTCAAAAAAAATCGAGAGTCCCATCCTACATCCGGTTCCTCTCCCAATCATTTTCACAAAATTCTCATTTCAAGTTTTCTGTTTCATTTTCAAATCAGATTCCATTTGAATATTCATGTTTCCTTTCAAGACATATGCAAATGCATCATAACGTCAACCCATAATTTCTCATAATTCACATTTCATGTATCAACTTCATAAGGTACCAACACAAAATTTAATTCAATTATGATCATATCATTTGAAAAAAAAAATTTGAATGCACCCATCCTATGCCTATACACAATTTGAAATTCATGTTTCTCTTCTAAATGCTTAGTAATGTCAAAGGGTGACCAGATGTCACAACCCTCATATACCCATTCTTCTTCTTTTAAAAAAACAAAGATATATGTAGAAAACCTATTTCATCATAAAATCCAACCAACTGGTGCAACACTTGCAAGTTAACCCAAGTATATTGATATAGGTGTACCTATAGACCATAGGTCAAGAAATTTGATAAAAAGTCCAATGAAGATGAAAAACAACATTTTCCAAGGCATTTGGCCAAAAACGGGTGAAAAAAATCTAACATACCCTCACTATTTTGGTCATAACGTTTTCTACAAAAAGAATTGTTCTGTGAGAGTAGTGTCATTGGAAATAAAACTTTCGGGACTTCAATTTGAGCACAAGAATAATGCAATTTGGAGTCCGAATGAGAGAGATACATTGATTTAAAGAAAATATTTTCAACCAGTAAAAAAATAGACCGCGAGCTAGACCGCTCGAGCGGTCTATCGAGCGGTCTGGCTTGCAGAAGAAGTCGAGACCATCCCATGACCGCCCTCTAGACCGCTTGAGCGGTCCCTCGGGCGGTCCTACACCGAAAATTGAGTTTTTACTTGATTTTAAAGCCAATCACCCATCCAAACCCAAGATTATGCGAAAGCATGGAATTTAAGTAATTTAAACTTCCTTTTTATACAATAAACTCACTAGTTCATAACTAACCATTACCCAAAACTCCAAATTTTCTTAAAAACCCAACTCAACCCTTATACACACCGGTCAATGTTCAAATCATGCAAGAAATCCATTAAATCTTTACTCATAAATCAAAGTATCAACCCAATTCAAATCAAAACATATGAGAAAATCTAAATCCTACCTCAATTAGCTCAAAGCCTTGAGATTCTGCCAAATTCTCCAACCTAGGGTTTCGGCTACTTGGAGTTTTGCTACTTGGTGCTCTATCTCCTATTTTCCTTGCTCTAATACTTGAGTTCCTCCCTTGGTGGCTTCTAATCAAGCTAAACTCTTCAATTTCCATGGTGGACAATTAGGGTTTCATGGTTGATGAAAATCCTCCTAATATTCCAGAAGAAGAAGAGATGAAAGTGTTTAGCGTGGAAGGGGGGGGTGAAGGCCCTTACACCCTTTTCTCTCTCTCTCTCTCTCTCTCTCTCTCTCTCTCTCTCTCTCTCTCCACTCTTCTAGAATGGCCTAAAAGCCATGTTTGGTTGACCTCTTTTATTTTCTCCATTTTTCTTTTTAATTTTAGCTCGCATAGCTTGTTTTCTCTCCCATTTAATCTCATTAACTTTCTAATTTAATTCCACATTTACAACTTAATTTTCGTCCCATATTTCAAGAATTTAAATTAATAAGCCATGCTTAACCACAAACTATTGTCATTTATCACCATGTATCTCAATTACGCTTTTACATATCAGTAAGTTAACCGTTAGTGAACAAAATTTCATAACACTCACGTCCAAATTTAATTCCGTCTCCTCACTTAACCGAAAACATGAAAACACCAAATAAACACGTACAGGATCCTTGCAACTTTCCCCCCTTTGGGAATTTCATCCCCAAAATTCTTCTTAAGTCTCACCTAACCTTCCTTTAATCTTAATATATGTTCGCATAATTTGCTAATCGTTCGGTCTACATAGCACCTATTTTAATCCGCGATCTTGATCGTTCTTTTGAAACGATTTGACTCAAAGATGCTAGCACACCTCTATTTCCAAAAGTGTCACACGACCACCAGGCTTAACTTCCGAACGCCAATATTTCACAAACACTTAAATCATCCATATGTCATCAGACTGGTCACAAAGTTGTACTCATACTGGGTTTGACTACACTAAAATGGTTCATCGTTTAGCACAATATCTACTTTTAACTTAGATCAACACCAGAGCTAGTATCAACCACTCCTTTGTAGATCACCGACTATCCCTCTATGACCATCATCTCACGCCATATACATGTTTTTGAAGATTAAACATTCTCAACCATAGCATTATGTGTGATAGGTTTTACCACCAGAAAGATTCTCCCAACTTCATCGTATTATGGTCTAACTCACTACTGTACTCCAATGTATACCGAGGATTACTCCTCCAACCCAAACACATGTTGCCAAACTTGAACATTGTTCACAAGGGTTTCACATGTTATCCCAAAAATCACCCATGCCCTTATGGCTAATTAACTACCACAAACTTAAAATCATATTACTACTTATACGGCATTACTTGAGTCCTTCAACCATCAACACTAACACAGCCACCTGAACTCCATGAGTCACTAGAAGTAAGCGCACCTCATGAATCAAATGCTTCAGCGGTAATCACTTACTTATACAAACTGAATCACATCCCTTGTCATGATGCCTTACACTTACCCATCGGTCTCTCAAGTCTATAACACCTCAAACTAGACAATTTGTGATCTTCCGTATTTACATTACCCCACTCATCGACATTATCTTTCACATTCACGTCTTCCCTTCAAACGGTCGAACCACTCTTCACACATTAAGAATTTTGAGAAATCCAAAGCTCCAAACAGAACACAATTCCAGACTCACAAGAGCCTATCAAACCCACCATGTAAATATTCCAGCCGCAAAGTTCCAACCCAGAACAAGCTGCACACCACGACTAACGATTCTTGGTTAATCAGTGCAAAAAAGGATTCTATGCCTCGACACTAACTCTTTCGTCAACAAGGACAAACATTCATGGTCTACCAACCCAATCTTCCAAGGGAACACAACTCTACGAAGAACCCACGAGGAACTTGGCCCTCCAATCACCTGATTCGGTAGTATTCATTTCCTAAGGCATAAACTCACGGGTCACATCATGGGCACTAATCTATGGGGACTCCCATTTTCCCACAATAGCCAGACCAAGAGTCAACCAACAATCCTAACAGTTACACCTCACCAAGGTGAAACAACCCGTACACCATAACTGTTCGCGAGGCAACCGTATCTTCTCCCTAAGAAAGAAACTGTTAAACAAAAACCATGATCCAACCTCAATGTACTCTTTGTAAATCTCACCTTGAAGCTGTATTAACCATAGCCACACAACTATTGTTGACCTCGACCATGCTACTCAGATCATTTGCCACGCTAAGCTCTCAAGTCTCAGACCTCATTTTCACGCATACGAACATCGTCAATCCTCAAACCTCATACTACACATCCTATAGGACTACAAACTCATCTTCAATTATACATGAAAACACAACACCAACATTCCCATCACGCCAAGACCTCACTTCACAAGGCTGTGCTTCACTGACCTAACTTCCATTAGGCAAATCACGGCCTTAAGCCCACTGTTTCTCACCTATCACCCCAGGCCATCCAAACCATACGGTACAATGTTGAACCTTATTACTCTACACTTCATTTCCATGGGTAAATAACTTACCCACTTCTGAACCTAAGGTCGAACATAAACAACCTCCAGACTTATCACACTCATGGCACACCGTTTCAGCACTAGGTCCACTACACTATCGAACCCTTCTACGGTCCTTTCAAAACTTATGCACCCAGCACGATTTTCCAAACATGCTTTCTTCTAATCACGAGGATAACAACTAAACCACATGCCTACATTCTTGTAGGAATCCCAAATAACTGATACTCGAGAATCTCACCACATAAACAACTCAATCACTAAACTTCCTTAGGGATCTCACTCATTGAGAGCTAAAGCTATCGATACACTGTACAAATCAAACTACATCTACAGAAACGTCACCCATATGCCCGGGTACACGGGGTAAAGCAAATGGGCTCTTCAAGAAACCATAAGCAAACAAACCTGCACTCGTACGATTCTAATGTTTAATTACCATCAAAGAAGAACAATCCCACTTGTCAACTAACCACAAAACATCTCTCCTACTAGGGAAACCACGAGACAACTCTAGGCTTTCACTCCAAGTCACTACCTCTTAGGGCCACCATTACACACTCGGTTTGAAAGAAGGGTAACCAATAGTCTTCATAAACACATCAGACATCATTGTATAAACGTTGTCGGTCACCATTCACAATGAGTGAATCACTCGTCTTATAAGATCTTCACACTTATATCTCTTCACAAGCATATTAACTATCGTTCATGCCTTCATATCCCAACGATACATCGCATGCGTCCCTAAGACTCTCATCCGTTAACCACTAAGACATAAGACCACACCTACTCTCATCATTTCAAGACATCCCTTCACAAGATCACATTACACCAACTCGATTCCCAACAGGTAGGTAACAACCATACAGGTAGGCAAAAACTATGTCACTGTTTCGAGCTCGAGGCCCTGCACACCCACCATTAACACAAAACGCTCAGCTGAGAAGACCCATCTCTTAAGTCACTGTACAAGCACTACCGACATACAACTATCTGAACATAAAAGCGACTACATGCAACACAAACAAAATGAACCTCGCCTACTAACTCTAGATTAAACGGTGCCACTCCATCACTCACTCCTAAGAGTAAAACAACACCACTACAACTAGACCTTAAGCCAAATATAGGCCACTGCCGTCATCCTCTTAAGGGATCTCCACCCATCAACACGTTGCTCCAAGAAGACCGGGTCAACTAAACTAACAACATCCATCATAGGTCTTACCAGCCTCACACACTCACACTTATCAAAAATCCCATACTACACATAGCCTCCCAATTATGAGAACAACAAATCAAGCCACAAACCTCTATTTCATGAAAATTTCAAAATAACTTCAAACCATCGCTCATTAAATCACAACCACCTCCAACATACATCTCATCCTACGTACATGCGCATTACTCAACAACCAATCTATCGACAACATCTTTAATCCACTCACTCATTCCTCATACACTTTTGACTTCGATCAAGAAACACGACTCAGCACCATATCACTAGGAAAACACAAAGGTCATCAACCTGACCTTCAAAACCATAAGATATCACTGTGGCTACCAACAATACCCCTCGGGGTAAGGGACATTCCCCAAACACTGTCTAAGCCCGAACTTTTGGACACCTGAGGCCGAAGATTATTACACTCTCATTCACCATATTCCGTCCACTATGCTCCAGTCCATACCCAATCTCTAAGCACACGGCTCATGACATAGCACGGCTCAAGACATGGTACGGCTCATGACGTACATAATCCTCAACACGCCCAAGGTCATACCTCATATCTAACCACAACCAATAACCTCCAAGGGTGTTTCAAACAATCTACCGTACTTATTCATCAAACTACAGGTAGCGCAACACATAACGAGCAGCTAACTACAGTCACCCTCGACTCACATGGATACAACATACTCCAAACAGTCATTGCTCATCTCTTGAGCTTACACTCACCATATTTACCAACCACCGGATCACACTTCGATAACCCACATCACCATCCTAATCACAGCTCATCCTAATCCCACAGACATAACTTCTATAACAAGGATATCCCAACACCCAACCAGATTAAACTCAACTTAACCTTCTAAAGCTAAGCTACACTCTACTCACCTCCTAGTCACTTCACATCAGCACATATTTACATACCGAGAGAAAGCCTCAGAGCAACGCAACAATCTAGGCAACTAATTCAGATTTCTCATAGAAAGAACGTTGGCCAAATGTTTTTCTATTTCGAATCCCAAAGTAGTTGATCGGACGCCATATGGCATGCCACATCACCCTAAGACTTAACCCTCCATGCTCATATAATCACATAGCATGCGCAAGACAATTCAATCACAAACCCATGCAAACACACAATCTATGCCGTGTAGTGGTACCTAATCTCATCAAATAGGTCACATACTAAGGTCATCGTTACTTCTCACGGCTCCTAGGTATTCGAACCAAGAGCTCTGGTACCATTCTGCAATGCCTCGAACCCCGGGGACCCGCGATCCAAACTCAGACCAACCCGCATATAAAGTTATCAACAAAAACTTTTGTTACATTGTAGGTTGAGTTCAAATATACGTATATAACAAAAGATTTTCTTTAAATAACTATATTCCCGTACAAGTGAAATTCCATACAAAATCTTTGAGTTTTCAAGAATTCATACACAATAATAAAATCATTAGAAATATCCATTTAAGATTATATACAAATGTATTACAAAAAACAAAGATACTTTAAATATTCCTTCTAACCTTTTCTCAAACTGCATCCCTTGCCCTGGTATCACCCCTTGTCCTCAAAACCTGAAATTGTTTGATAAACATACATGAGCAGAAGCGCGTAAGATAAAGATTAACTCACATGTAATGCATGATTAGTGAGGTGTGATTAGTGCAATCAAAGTAAAATGCAAATTTTTACCAATTCATTATTCCTTCATAGGCACACACCAACGTACGCCGATTTATTCCCATTTATCCTTTCATATTTTCCATATCATCATTCCATTATTCGATTTTTTTACAAAAAAAAATTGTGTCACATTTTTATTACCCAATTTATCACAAAAATCGTATCATAATTAATCAACCGGTATTGAGTGCAGCTTATAGAAATTCCTCCCTATTAATTTTCAATAAGTTACGCGAAATCATTGGGTAATTGATAGCTCTATAACTCACCATGATACAACACCACATTTCGGGGACTAACCCGTGGGCATGTGGTCCCCATCTTGCACAAGTTTCCGATCTTTCACTACAGAGCCGCTAGCCCAACTTAATTCAAATCAATTCACACAGTTCATTAATTTTCAATTCCATCATTTTTATAAAAAAAATCCGAGAGTCCCACCCTGCATTCGGTTCTTCTCCCAATTATTTTCACAAAATCTCATTTCAAGTTTTTCGTTTCATTTTCAAATCAGATTCCATTTGAGTATTCATGTTTCCTTTCAAGACACATGTACATGCATCATAACGCCAACCCATAATTTTTCATAATTCACATTTCATGTATCAACTTCATAAGGTACCAACACAAAATTTAATTCAATTATGATCATATCATTTGAAAAAAAAAATTAGAATGCACCCATCATATACATATACACAATTTGAAATCCATGTTTCTTTTCTAAATGCTTAGTAATGTCAAAAGATGACCATATATCACAACCCTCATATACCCATTCTTCTTTTTTTTTTTTATAAATAATGATATATGTAGAAAATCTATTTTATCATAAAATCAAACCAATTGGTATAACACTTGAAACCCAACCCAAGTATATTGATGTAGGTATATCCATAGCCCATGGGTTAAGAAATTTGATAAAAAGTCCAATGAGGATGAAAAACAATATTTTCCAAGGCATTTGGCATAAAACGGGTGAAAACGGTTAAAAAAATTTTACATACCCTCACTATTTTGGTTATAATTTTTTCTACAAAAAACATTATTTTGTAAGAGTAGTGTCATTGGAAAGAAGACTTCTAGGGCTTCGATTTGAGCGTAAGAATGACCTAATTTGGAGTCTGAATGAGAGAGATACATTGATTTAAAAAAAATATTTTCAACCAGTAAAAAAAATAGACCGCGAGCTAGACCCATCGAGCGGTCTATCGAGCGGTCTAGCCTGCAGAAGAAGCCGAGACCATCCCATTACCGCCCTCTAGACTGCTTGAGCAGTCCCTCTAACGGTCCTACACCAAAAATTGAGTTTTTACTTGATTTTGAAGCCAATCACCCATCCAAACCCAAGATTATGCAAAAACATGGAATTTAAGTAATTTAAACTTCCTTTTTACACAATAAACTCACTAGTTCATAACTAACCATTACCTAAAACTCCAAATTTTCTTAAAAACCCAACCCAACCCTTATACACACCGGTCAATGTTCAAATCATGCATGAAATCCATCAAATCTTTACTCATAAATCAAAGTATCAACCCAATTCAAATCAAAACATATGAGAAAATCTAAATCCTACCTCAATTAGCTCAAAGCCTTGAGATTCTGCCAAATTCTCCAACCTAGGGTTTCGGCTACTTGGAGTTTTGCTACTTGGTGCTCTATCTCCTATTTTCCTTGCTCTAATACTTGAGTTCCTCCCTTGGTGGCTTCTAATCAAGCTAAACTCTTCAATTTCCATGGTGGACAATTAGGGTTTCATAGTTGATGAAAACCCTCCTAATATTCTAGAAGAAGAAGAAGAAGAGAAGAAGAGATGAAGGTGTTTGGCGTGGAAGGGGGGAGGGGGGAGGTGAAGGCCCTTACACCATTTTATCTCTCTCTCTCTCTCTCTCTCTCTCTCCACTCTTCTGGAATGGCCTAAAGGCCATGTTTGGTTGACCTATTTTATTTTCTCCATTTTCCTTTTTAACTTTAGCTCTCATAGCCTATTTTCTCTCCCATTTAATCTCATAAACTTTCTAATTTAATTTCACATTTACAACTTAATTTTCATCCCATATTTCAAGAATTTAAATTTATAAGCTATGCTTAACCATAAATTATTGTC
>JAOTRH010141349.1:0-13767 GCA_034768845.1 Heliamphora exappendiculata | reverse complement strand
CAGAGAATTCAATTGTCACAGAGAATTCAATTGCCACTTATGGCTATTGAATTCCAGGCTGACCCTCAGAGCTCCTGACTCTGTCTCTTCCTCTTCTTTGTCTCTTCATGTTCCTCTTCTGAGACTCTGTCTCTTCCTCTTATCTGAGTGAAGAATGTAACTAACCCTTTCATTATGGAGGGTTTTCCCTGAAAATCAATGGCCACTCATGGCTGTTGGTTTCCAGGCTTCAATTGCAATTGAATGACCAATTCAATTGTAATTGATTCTGCTATTGAAATCTGGACTTCAATGGCCAATGAAATTCACAAATTCCAACAGAAGCTAGGCCTAGATACTGATGGACATCAAGACGTGACAAAAGGCATTTGCATAGATATTCAATGATGGCATTGATAAGTCACCATCAAGATATTAATTATTATGCATTGATCAGAGAGAAGGGGTACAACCCGACCTGCCTGGGTCGGGTCGGACTTCACAAATGGGTCAAGTATATTTTTTCCTATAAATAACCATCAAATTGGAAGATAAATATATGCTCTCTTTTATTAAGCAAAAACTCTGCTAAAGTTTACTTTCAAGCTCTTTCTTCTCTCTAAAATCTTTTACCTGACTTGATCGTCGAAAAGTCCATCGGTATAAAGCCACCGGTGGACATCTCACCCCTTTCTTGTGCAGACACGTACGTGGCACCTACCATTAACGTCACAGTCAGCTTGAACGAGACCAATAGATTCTTATCCTAACCCTCTACAAGTACATAATTGTTAAAATACTCCAAAACATTAAGAGCATAACAAAAAATAGCAAAAACTATCCAACCTACTAAATCCTTTGCATAAAAATAGGTACAGACTATAAACTTCCACATTGAATTATTTTCATTTACTCGCTATGTAAAACGACTTCACTCATGAGTCAAAGTTTAGCACTTTTTTAAAGTCATCCAAATAAGATTCTAATGGAGTTTTTGATGGAGAATGAGGGAATCCCCTTTGTATATTTTTTTAGGTTCCATAGACTAGTATATGTAGTTTATGGACTTACACACTTTCTTTCGTTTGTATATTTTTTTAATATTTTTTTCATTGCAAAAAAATTAAAAAAGATAATTTCTTTTACTAAAAATTTAGAAATAAATACTCTAACAAAAATTCTAAATGCGAGTAAAGTATCCACAATCTTTCTTTATGTTTATTTTTATCATAAATTATTTTAATTTTTTATTTATTTAATATTATTTATATATGTATATCCACACATTTTTATACTTTTATATCTTACACATTTGTATATCTTACCCTCAACAAGATTTCAACTGTCTACTTTTCAATTGACAAGACAACGAAAAAATTACTTGATTTGATATTTATTAATTAATTAGGTAGTCAATTTGGCCTTGTTTGTTTGAAATATTAAGAGGGTTAGATTGCATTATATGAAAATAATTTTATATAATTTAAGTATTAATTTGACAAATTGATATGAGGATAAACAATTCATTAAACTACCTTAGGCCCCTCAATATGAGATAAAGTTTGTGTTTGGATAAGTTTTTTTTAAAAATTTTTAAAATTTTTTTATAAAAAAATAAATATAAAAATATATAAAAAAAAATCAACTTAACCCAAATCAATGAACCATTTTAAAAACTTTTAAACAAAAAAATTTAAAAAAAAAACTAGCCAAAGAGAGGCAAAGACGTCCCCCACCTTTGGGGTGAGTTTAATAACTGCTTCCAACAAATGCAAACCAACCACTTTGTTTCATTTTTTTGATATCTCTGGTTAGGATCTTCAATTTTCATTCCTCCCTAACCCTTTTTTTCGCCTATGATCTTAAATATTGTAAGAGTCATGCTAGGTTTATCGATGAAAACAACCGAATTATATTACCAAGATTTCACATAAGAATTTTATAAAATAAAATTAGATTAAGCACAGCACAATATTGTGTTGTTTTGAATATTTTGTTTTTGAAGATATTTTTATAATAAGAATAGTTTATTTTATAGTATTTATTAATTTTATTACTCACAAAAAAAGTTAAGTCAATTAGATATCTGTAATTATATGATCTAATTTATTTATTTATCACTATTTTTTGTAAAATTATATTATCATTTATTTATATTTTAACAAATGTGATCTACTTACAAATTTATTAATGTTCAATTAATTTAATTTTTTGTACAAATAATCTAATTAATAAATACTACATAATAAATAATTTTGATTATAAAAATATGTTTTAAAAAAGGGTAATGCTAATGTCCCAATTAGATTTTTTGTTTCTAAAAGCTCACTAAAACTTTTTTTTTTATTTTGTTAGAAAAAATTCACTTTAAAATTCTTATAAGAGTTTTTATTGTCTTTAGTGAGCTTTTAAATTTGTTTTATTACGAAGAAACAAAAAATTTAAAAAGTTAGACCGATGGAAAAAATAAAAATGATTAGAAAAGAAAAAAAAAAAGAAGTTTATTAACTTTTAAATTTTTTTTAAGTTCATTGATTGGGTTAAAAAATATTTTTTTGGTTCTTGTTTAAATTAGATAATTTTTTCTTTTTCATAAATTAAATGTATAAAAAATTTCTCATATATTATAAAATGAGAATATTCTCATACATAAATATTTTATAAGAAACTGTTCATATATTACAAGATGAGAATATTCTCAAACACTAATTGGGAGCGTAAAAAAGGCTCGAGACCCGTTACTGTGCAGGTCCAGCCCGGTCAAACCCGTAGCTCCCCACCCTAGGCCTAGGCTTACCCCTATGCCCATGGGCCGATCCGAAAGCCCGAGGCCGAGCCCGCCCATTCGGTCCACCCAAAAAAATCAAATTTTATTTTATTAAAATTTAATGTTTGATTAATAAATTTTATACTGTATTTTATTATTTCAATTGTTCAAGTTTATTATATTTAATTGTTAAACTTATAAGTTATAATAAATTAATAAATTTATAATAATATAAACTATAAACTTATCAATTAATAATAAATTTATAGTAAGTTAATAAATAAATAAAATATAAACTTATATAATAAACTAATAAATTATAAACTTATACTAAATAATTAACTAGTCAATTAATAATAATACATTATAAACGGATAATAATATCAACTATGACAAACTAGTTTAATAATTAATAAACTAGTTAATTTACTATAAACGAATAAATTTATTATAAACGAATAAGTTTATAGTTTAATAACTAATAAAATAATAAATTTATATTTATATAATATAATAAAGGATACTTTTCACCTAAGTCTTACTTTTATAAATTCTTTATACATAGGTTCCATTCAAAATTTTATTTTCAACGCAGCCCTATTTCTAAATAATATTCCCACTTTATCCATATTTCTCAATTGCTTCTTATTAAACAACAACAAAATGGTAATATTTTGATAGGTCACCCGCCACCGTCGACCGACCAACCGCTGTCGTCCCAATGCGCCATCACCTCCGGCGATCCCACCGGCGCTGTCACCAGTTACCGCCGTCCCACATTCGATGCTCTCTCTCTCTCTCTCTCTCTCTCTCTCTCTCTCTCTCTCTCTCTCTCTCCACCAGCAGAGGGGGATATGAAGTTCGTAGAGAAAGTGGGATTCAGATCTAATGAACAAGCAATCAGATCTGAGACAAACAGAGATTGCCGCCCTCGCCGTCGTCGTCGCCTCTCGCACATGCCGTCGTCGTCGTCGCAGAATGAGAATATTCACATTCGCAGTCGTGATGAGAATGAGAATATTCACATTCTCCATCGTCGCAGAATAAGAATGGGAATATTCGCACTCGCCTCTCGTAGTCGTCGTCGTCGTCGTCGCAGAATGAGAATATTCACAATGGTTGTAAAATGAGAATATTAGCCTCTCGCACTCGATGAACGGCGGCACAGCCAGAGACGACGACACAGCTGGTCTTGGCCCACTTGCTCTGCCCTTCCTCGTCGAAAAACCTCCCGCCCTCAGTCTAGACGTCGCTCAAGAGGACCACTTTAGATCTCGCAAAGGCCGTTGAGACGTTCTTGGGCATTTCGACCAGATTTGAAGAGCGATGGGGGGGCGACCGTGGGGGCGATGCTGACAGAGAGGCGAGAGCGGCGACGGGCAGTGAGGGGCGGCGGTATTTCGACCAGATCTGGAGATCTGGGAGCGGCGGCGAGGCGACCGTGGGGGCGATGGCGACAGCGAGGTGAGAGCGGCGACGGGCGGCAGCGAAGGATGAGCGGCGATAGGCGGTGATGGGCGGCGGCGAAGGACGACGACGACGGATAAAACGGAATGAGAAGCTCTATTTATGGAAAGCAATATTTCTGCTGTAGACCGAATTCTTCTTCTTTAAAGGGCAAAACAGCCCTTATTGACATAAAATTTTAAAAATAGGACCTAGATAAATATTTAACTTGTCATAAGACTTTAATCTAAACAATTTCTAAAAATAGGACTAAGGACCAATTAACTCTATAATAAACTATTAGCTAGTTTATATTTTAACTTAAAAACTTATTATTAGTAATAAACTTATATAATATAATAAATTTTAAATTTATAATTTTTAAGTTAATATATTAACAACTACTAATAAAGTAGTAAACTAACATTATATTATAAATTTATAAACTAAATAACTATAAAACTAATAAAAATACAAATTAAATAAAAAAATTCAAAAAAATAAAGCCTTGCCAAAAGCCCGGGCCCGAGGCCTAGCCCGAATTTGAGGTCTAAACTCGAGCCCAGTACCCCTAGGGCCTGGGCCGATCCCCGAATAAAAAACAACGGCCTGGCCCGGCCCGACCCGGTTAGAAGATTTTGCGGGAGTCTAACGAGTCCAAGCCGAGCCTTGCCAGCCTGAATCACGGTCGAGTTTGGCCAAAATTACACGCCTAACACAAACATACTATAAGAATCTTTATATATATAACTACATGAAAATATTTCATACATACACATATTATGAGAAAACTTCTAATATCACAAGATGAGAATTTCTTATACACACATGATATGAAAAACGTTTTATACTTAGGTCCACCTTTATTTTGATCAACACAGTTCTCGCCTCTTGGTCTTGGCTGAGCACGATCGCCAAGTACAGTGCCACCTCATTCTCGTATAGAAATTGCGACAAGACGTTTACATCCTTGTGCTCCTAAAATTTTTTCATTTATAAGTTGCTAATTTAATTCAAAATTAAGAATGACAAAATAAAAAATATATACATGAAAAGTTTTTCATACTTAAAATAGTTCACAGTTGTATTTGCTCATTCAAAACTAAGTATGAGAAGTTTTTCTCATACTTGAAATAACTCACATTTTTTACAAGTTACTCATTTAATTTAAAAATAAGAACGAAAAAATTAAAAAAAATAAGTATGATAAATTTTTCATACTTAAAATAGTTCTCATTTTTTTATAAGTTGCTCATTTCATTTAAAATTATGAATGAAAAAATTTAAAAAAAAAGTTTAAAGAGTTTCTCATACTTGAAATAATTCACATTTTTTTACAAGTTGTACATTTTATTTAAAACTAATAATGAAAAAATTAAGAAAAATAAGTGTGAGAAATTTCTTATACATGAAATAGTGCTTATTTTTTTATAAGTTGCTCATTTTATTTAAAATTAAGAATGAAAATTTTTTAAAAATAAGTAAGAAATTTTTTTTCATACTATGTATGTAAAGTTCCTCATATATCACTATATAAAAATATTCTTATATACATACGTGATATGTGAAACTTCTCGTAAATATGTGCAATGATATCAAAACTTAAAGTATTTGTCATTTTTTTATAATAACAAAATTATTGAGGTTTTTATTTTTTATTTTTTAAACTTTAAGATAAAAGATAAAAATCTAACTTTAAACTTCTTGCCAAACAAGAATTAAGTTAATTAGAACTTCTTAAAAATAAATTTTAAAAAGTTGTTTTTTTATTTTTTTTATATTTTTATATTTAGCATGAATATTCATTAATAGATCTGGACGAATAAATTGTAAAAGCATAATTTTTCTAATGATAAATGCATACAATGAAATTTTAAAATGTTTTAGAGTTAAATTTTAAAAAATAAAAAAGTAATATGTGAGACAGAGAGAGTAAAAAATGCTCATTAAATCATTGCCGGTCAAAATAAAGAATTATTATATTTTTAAATCTATAATTT
The DNA here is from genome assembly GCA_034768845.1 of Heliamphora exappendiculata. Taxonomy (NCBI): domain Eukaryota; kingdom Viridiplantae; phylum Streptophyta; class Magnoliopsida; order Ericales; family Sarraceniaceae; genus Heliamphora; species Heliamphora exappendiculata. The sequence goes on along the minus strand of JAOTRH010141349.1, from coordinate 7,575 downwards.
AAAATATAAAAATTTAAAAATAATCATAATTTTATAACTAAAATAATTAGAATAGTGACATAAATCTTATTGACACTCATTATACTTTTTAATAGTTTTAATTATTTTTATATTTTATAATCGAGAATATTTATTTTGTACTATTTATTTAGTAGATCATTCATGTAAAAAAGTTATAATAATAAGATATAGGTAATTCTATGGATAGATAATATTTGTTAAAAAATAAATGAATGGTAAATATAATCTTTAGAAAAAGATTGATAAATAAATATAATTAGGTCATATAGTTATAAATATTTAATTAATTTAATTTTTTATGTGAATAGTAAAATTAATAAATAATATAAAATAAACGAACCAGATTATAAAAACAAATAATTCAATAGAGTATATCACGATTTATGTTTTAACTCACCTTATTTTATAATTTTTTGGATATAAGGATGAATTCCGTAGTTTTCTTTGGTACTTTTTTTTCGAGACACGTAAGATTACCGATATTGTAATATTGAATCACCCCTATGGGTGATTTGAATATACTTGGGATAAGATTTAAATTCGGAAGTTTTAGGTTTGAATATGAGCAATATTTGTTTTTTTGTAATAGTGTGATTGTGGATGGGGTGCATTGTAGTGTTGATAGGATTAAATTACCCTCAATTTGATAATTTAATGGAGGGTAATTTAACTAAAATACCCTCCATTTGATAAAAAAAAAAAAACTAAAATACCCTTCATTTGATAAAAAAAAAAACTAAAAGCCCCATTTGATAAAAAATACCCTCCATTTGATATAACTAAAAGCCCCATTTGATAAAAAATACCCTCCATTTTAGTTATTTTAGATATAAAAAATAACTAAAATACCCTCCATTTGATAAAAAAAAAAAGCCCCAAATAAGCAGTTGTTGATTTTTGGTAGGATTATTCATGGAATCTATAATTGGTAATATTTGTTGTAATTGAAATTATGAATTGATAGATTACAATTTAAAAAATATAATTATGGCTTTAAATAGATGTTATTAATATTTATTAAATTTGTAAACATATTGCTTAAAATAGTAAAATTTGTATTTGTTAATTTAGATTCGTAGTTATAAGTGAAAAATTATAAGTACACTTATTTATTTTTTTTAACTTTTTATTGACATACAAACAAAAAAATATAGTTTAAGCAGGAAAAAACACCCACTGTTACCATAGAAATTTTGGAAATGCTACTTCTTTTGTGAAAGTTTCTTCAAAATTATTGTCTTCTTTAGTGCTATTTTAATTCTTCTTTGCTTGGTTTTTTTGTTTGAAAACTCTTAAAAAGGTATTTTCATATATTACTGAAACTAATCTTATTTATTTTTATCTATTACTGAAACTAATCAATCTTGTATAATGACAAATCAAACAATGGGTTATTTTATTCCTAATTTATCATACTACCAATTAAACACACTTTGGTACAAAAAAAATACTATTGATATAATCTATAATATTTCAAGCATTAATAATTTGGATACACAAATTATCCCCTATTGCTGGTTTAATTCTTAATCTATTTTTTATTAAGGCCTGTTTGATTAAAAACAAAAAAAAATAAAAGGTGAAAATAAGAGAATGTAAAGTGAAAGAAAAAAATATTTTCTCACATAGATTTGATTAATAAGAAACTTTTACAAGAAAAGTTCAAGCATTTATTGGGGTGGGATATATCCGAAACAACTTTTATTAATGTGTGATTATGAATATATAGCACTTATTGCGAATTAGTAGATTTTGTTAGAAGCAATTAAAATTGCAACTAAAGTTACAAAGTACTTGTTAAGAACTGAGAACTATAAATTGATTAATCACTAGGAATTGATTGCTTGTTTAAACTTGGTGCAATGAAATTTTAACACAAATATTATGGGTCTCAAGATTAATTGTCAATTTTTGGTCAAAATAATTAAAGAAATTTTATAAAAATTCGACCATAATATTCTTCTCTAAGAATAATAAAAATAAATACAAAAATAAGTTTATTAACATAGAGTGCCTCGTTATAAAAGAGAAAACTTAGTAACAAAATGTATTTATTGAGCGTAAAGTTTTAGACTAATGATTTTGGATCCCATGTTTAAAAGATTATCGACAACACCTTATAAACATCAAGCAATAGTTATACATATTTTTCGTTATTATGTATTTGATTTCTCTTTTACGAATAACCCATTTTTAACACAATCATAAAATTTTAAAAAAATAAAGAATATGTGCATGGAAAAATTTACTTAAGTTTATTTATTGAGATGTATAAAGTAAGACTTGCATAGTTAATGACAGCACATCTATAAAGTAAAAGTCATTCATAAAATGTGTATTTTGATAATAAAATACATTATAATAGTAGAAGGGATTACTTGTAATAGTTTAACCGTTATAATTTATGATATTTATGAATTAAATTCTTTATTTAAGTAAAAGTATTTCATCATATATGACTTTTTTTTTTTGCCATAGTAACGGGGATCACCCCAATTGTCTACTAAGGAGCTTCAATCGTACAATAAGTGGGTTACATATCAATAATTAGGAATTTCTAACGCAGCAAAAAAATATGTATTCCGTTAACAATTTTATCAAAATAAAGTCATAGGTTAAAAAAATTCTCTGACAATGCAAATCTTTTAAAGAATTTAAACAATCATAACTAAAGTACAATATTTATATTTTTCTTATGTTTAAATTTATCTATTTTCTTACAATTAATTTTAGGTTTCATATTTAAAACTTTCTAGGTCAACTCTTGTAGAACTAATTGTTATTTTTAATAATTTAAAAATACAATATTAATATGTCGGTTTAAAAAATCTAGACAGCATCAAAAGAAGTAATAATAATTACAACAATCTAACACTAATACCAAAAAAAACTCTAAAATAGAAATATAAAAAATCTATTTTTTCCCAATATACAGAATAATATCACAGATCCAGATAGCAAAACTCAAATAATTTTGTTTAAATAAAACAGAACACATTTTGTTTTTAAGCAGAAACTCGAAACAGTATGTTAAAATATTATTTTATATTTTAAAAAACAGAACAGAAAGATAATGGTTGATCCTAACTCGCAACCCACATCTCACGGCCCTAGATTCTCCCAACGACGGTGTACTGGGGTTTGAGTCAATTTCACCGTTAGATAGATTCTCTTTCATTCACAAAATTGGATACTCTCAAAGGGTACACCCTATAGGCCACACTTGGTTTATATAAGTCACTCACCTATTGTTCTCTCAACTATTGGACAATATTATATCATTTTGTTAACTTCAATATCATACTTTTTGAGTCAATTTCTCATTCACCCATTAATAATTTTGAATGCAACAAAATTCATGATTACTCTACTCATGAAAATAAACAAATTTAAACTTGGAATCATAAAAAAAAATTAATCCAATCAAAAGATATTTAATTTTAAAATTAGCTAAAAATTATATTTTAACTTTATTTAAAACTAATTTTTTCAACTATACTTTGTAAAAAAAATAATTTTAATTAGACTTTACTAGTGAACTACAAAATTAATTTTAAATAATTAATTAATGTAGGTATAAATCAACTCAAACACCTTAAAATATCCCCCTCCCCCAAAAAAGGAAAAATTAAACCTGAAGAGGCAAACCAATACTCCACGTTTTGTTTGTCTCATCGCATAACGTTTTTTTAAGGTTAATAATAATGATTCCGCTCGTGGGGGCATTTCCGCACATGTCAAACGTGATTAATTGTCTGGTCGAATTATATATACTCACATGTTGCAATTGAGCATTTTTATAATGTTCAGTCCACGTGGCAGAAAATCAAATTATGAATACATACAAATTTAGGAAGTTATAACAATTGGGTATCATATATTTCATTCTATGCCCTAATTCCACTTAGAATTTTAGAAAAGTATTATAAAAAATCAACATATTTATGACCTGATTGTCCAAATGCCCAATATTAATGGACTAAATAGCTTCTGCCCAAAAAATTTATATAGTCATAACTCAACCTTTTGAACTTCAATTAAAGCAAAATTTGTATCGAAGTTTTAAAAATTTAGTTTCTAATGGTCACAAAAAATATTTAGATTTATTATTATTTTGCTTATGTTTCATCATATTTTATATTTAAAATCAAAGTTTTAAGTTTAATTGTGTATCACACTTGTAACAAGGTATTTTAAGAATTTATATTCTTCTAAGTTCAATATTAATAGAGTTAGATGATATAATTAGCATAGATTCAAAACTTTTTAAGAACTGAAAATAAGAATCTTAACTTAATTTTTTGGGTAAATTACACATACACTCTTTGCATGTAAGGGTAATAATATTGATACTCCATATATTTTCTAAAGTATCACTGCACTTTTTTACATTTTTATTTCTGTAATACTTAGGTGTAAAAGTTAACTTCTGTTAACTTTTCAAACGGAAAAACTATTGAAACAGTTTTTTAAATGTTTTTAGTTTTTTTTTGTTTAATTACAAAATTTTATTTAAAAATTTTTAATTTAAAAATAAAAAATTACTAAATACAAAAATGAGTAACATAAAATTTAATTTATTAATTTATTAATAAATTAATTATTAATTTATTTAAAAATTATTTTTTTATCAAAATTAAAAACTTTAAAATAAAAATAAATTAAAAAATTAAATTTTATGTTACTTATGTTTGTATTTAGTAATTTTTTATTTTTTAATTGAAAATCTTTAAATAAGATTTTGTAATTAAACCAAAAAAACTAAAAAAATTTTAAAAACTATTTCAACAGTTTCCGTTTGAAAAGTTAACGAAAATTAATTTTTGGACCTAAGTATTACAAAAAATGAAAATATAAGGGAGTGCAGTGATAATTTAGATATTAGAAAGGGTGTCAATATTTTTATCTTTAAATATAAGGGGAGTAGGTGTATTAATCTTAAACTCATCAATTAATCAATGGTCATGCTAACTACCTCCAATTGAATGATGGTTAATAAGCTAATAAAGATAAAAAAAAATTTAATATCAATACATTGTATAGATATTTAATATCCTTTATCTACTACCAATTGGGTTGTGATTAGCATTTTTCATTAATCAATTCTAATGTATTCTAATTTTGTTATTTTCAGATTATATGGTATAAAATAGCATGGAGAATAAGTTTCTTACTTTAATTTGAAATCTTGTACAGAAGTTTTATTTTTTTCTTTCACTTTTCTTGAATATCTTTCCTTTTTCTTCATTTTCTCTGTAGCCAAAGATTTTTCTTAGAGAATTTTTTTGAGCTTCTCTCCCATCTTTCTTATTTTCTCAACTTTTTTTTAGAGAACTTATATTATTATCTCATACCTATACACATGCTCTCATTTTACACCGAGACTTAATCTTAAAATGACACATAGCTCTATAAAATGACGCTTAATGTTAGATCAGTGATCAATTTCTTAATTACCAAATTAAATTAATTAAAAAAGTATCAATATAACTAATCAAGTTTAGATTAGTGAATCTCACTTAATTAGGTAAATCATATTTACCGATAATTAATCATACTAATGCTAATTAATCATATTTATCTCTACCTAATCTTGACTAATTTTTGTATATTAATCTCAAAGTTTCTTAAGCATTAACAAGATTAGTTAGTCAACACGTTTATTTTTCTCTCTATAGTTTGTATACTTTACAAGTACAAGTTACAAGAATTTTTATATTGTTATGTATAACATACATCAACATGTTTTTTTTTGTTGCGTAAAAAAATACTTTCGTACATGTTTATCCAAAATAATTCAAAGAACTTTACATATAATTAATATGCACTAAATGAAACAAAATCATGCATATAATGCTATTGTAATATATTGAGTATTCCACAAATTTGCTAGTAACCAAACAGATTTACTAATTAAACAGTAACACACTGTCAATTTTAGATTCCGGGTCATTGAAAAACCAAACCCAATTAAAACCTAGCAGTTGGGTATACAGATTTACTAATCAAACAGTAACACTGGCAATTTAGATTCCGGGTCATTGATAAATAAACCCAGTTATTCCCTTCTTTTTTTCTCTATGTGAAATGAATACGAATTGTGTAACTAGTTATTTAAAATTATAACTGAGCTACAAATCCAAAAGGAAAAATTAATTAAAAAGAAGGAAATTTCAGGCAAACGTCAAAAAAATAAATTTTAATGCGTAATGTTCAATTGTGTGATTTTTCTTGAAATACCCTACAAATAGATAAATTTATTTGTTTGATATTCATTTGTTTAATATGCAAACAAATAAATTTATCTGTTATGTACGTGCTTTCAATAAAACAGATAAATTTATTTATATTTTTTACACATATTTTTAATAAAAGAAAGGTAAATATATCTGTATTTTTTATACATATTTTGAAAATGCACAGATAAGTTTATTTGTTCTAGAGTATTTTTGTCCTAAAAGGATCATGCGCGTTAAAACTTTTATGAGAATGAACCTTACTCGTTATAAAATCTTATACTATATGAAAAATAATAAATGACCTAGAAATTGGATTGCTCACTAATTTTTTTGTAAAAAGAAAAGAACAGATAGAAAGAACGAGAGTATCAGATTCATAGATTTGAATCTCGGTCGGTTCGTAGAAAATTGGGTGCTTCGTAGCAAATCGGAGTGGGATACGCATCGATGTATCAGTAAAAATGATTTTCGCGCAAGACTCAGTCAGTTCGCGATACGAATCGATTCGTAACGGATATTTTGTCGATTCATCTAAAAAGGGACCGATTCGATATATATACTTCATGCTTTTTGCATCTTACTTCAGATTTGATTTAGATCGATTTCGTGAAACTTTTGCTCCAGATCCAGATCTAATTGCTTGAACATCTAAGCTTCATTTGTATTGCATTTCTGATCTGACCGAGCTTCATTTGTGTTGTGTTTTGGATCTGATCGAGCTTCATCCAAATCTGGTTCGTTCATTTTCATTTCGTGTTTGACAATGGCGACGAGCTTCATCCCTGTCCGACGGCATCAATTGTTGGATCTGATCATTGTTGTGTTTGTGAATTTGGTAGTTGTAGTGTTTGCGCCGTGGAACTGATCATTGTTATTTTGATGTGCGACAGTGGAACCTAGATTTACTGGATTCGACTTTCATCCCGAGTTCGACGGTATTGATTGTTGCAGATAGGTCATCGTGATCGTCGATTAGAGTCGTTGCACTTTGACGTCGCTTCACGTTCTACCTCTCCGTTTTTCACTGTGCTCTGTTTTTGTTTACAACCCTGGAATTGAAAAGGCCTAGGACTTGGAATTGTATAAGCCACAAAGTTGGCACGGGTATGGGTGTAATTTGGGCCCAACCCGGTACCGACGGGCTCCTGCCAAATTTTTGGGCCGGGCCGGGCCGGATTTTTTGGCCAAGAAGTCGACCTAGGCCCTAGGCGCTACGGGCTCGGGCCTAGGGCCCTGGCTTTTGGGCCAGCCTTGTGCAGGCCTAACCGGTCCGGCCTGTTTTTTTTTAATTTTTTTTAATTATTCAAAATTATTA
>JAOTRH010141338.1:0-13767 GCA_034768845.1 Heliamphora exappendiculata | reverse complement strand
ATGAATTTTTTTATTAGATATTTGTCATTTCTTTTACTAAATAGATTGTAAAATAATTATTTAAACTTTTATTTCATATTTTTGTTATAATGTATGAGTCTTAACTTTTATTTATTATTCATTTCAAAATTTTAAAATTTATACATAGTGATTTTTTTTACGCACGCAAAGTAATTTTTAAAATTTATAGAACTGTGATTCCAAACCGAACCAATCCGATTTTTATTGGTTTGGTTTGGTTTGATTTTACAATATGATTTGGTTGGTTCTTGGTCCAAAAAATTGAAACCAATAAAAATTGGTTCAGTCCTAAATTTAGTACAAAATTAAACCAAACCGACTTATGTGCACCTAGACTTATCACCAGTATCTTAGATTAGTGTTCCACTCTTAGTTAATTAGGTTAATTGTTGGCAACCGTTCTCCGAGTAACTCGAGTGTTTTGAGTAAGCTGTTTTGACTCGTTTAATAATGTTCTAACGACTAGCAAGATCCTTGTTTTAGTATCCAAATCATATGTCTCCTAACATCTCATAGAAAGTATTGATGTAACTGTTATTTTAACAATGGTCTACCCCACTCTTTCGCCCTTTTGTCTCTAGGACAATTTATTTATTCTTTGTCTAATTTTTAGTCATATAGCTTGTGTTATATCTTTTATCCATATAGTCTATGCTATGCCATCTCAACTATATAATCGTGCTATGTTCTTTGACTCGTTAACGTGACTTTAAGTTTACTATCATATAAGGATAACTCGTAGTGCTTTTCATTTCTCTTATACTTCAAATATTTCTACTTTAAGAATGAACAGAGTTCATAATCATCTCTAGATTGAAAATGCATCTCAACAATCATGTTTTCTTTTCGAGACCATAATGCCTTAAAAATGTGTAATTATTTTGTTATATCAAACCGACTCATCAAAGAGCCAGAGTCTAAAAATGTGTAATTATTTCTACTTATTTTGATGGTGGTTTTGAGTTACTGTCCAAGCCATAGATGGATCTAAGAAGGGACGGATGGGGGTGGCCATCTTTCTGAGATTTTGAAAAATCTCACTATTATAATAGTATTGCCTCAAAATATTTTATAATTATATAGGTTCGTCTTTTTAAAAAAAATTTTAAAAATTTAATACACATATTTTTAAAAATTTATAAGAACTATTCATCCATTCTAAACTAAAATCCCGAATCCGTCCATAGTCCAAGCAACTCGAGACTATCTTGAAAGGACACGAGACTTAGATAAACACGTGTCTTGTCAAGTACAAGAGGGCGATAATTGAATTAAGTAAAAATTTCAACAAAAATTAATTTTGGAATATATTCAACAACTTTAATGCATTGAGACAAAAAAAATATATAATTTTTAGATCAGATTATAGTCGATTACCGGCAATTACCCTACCGGCCTTACGCTTAATTATACGATTGATAAATTAATGGAGAGTCATACTATGTGCACGTCCGATTATGTACAAACTGTGTATCTCCGGTCTCCACATAACATTTTTGACAGTAATGATAAGAAGCAATTAATACCCGTCGCTGGTTTGCTTTCCCAACCACCATGAATGAACCTCCACGCTACGCCATTTGAAATAAATGTGTCAACAAGTATAGCCAAATCATTAAGTACTCCTTGGGCGTCCCGACAAATAAATAACTGTAAAGTTAGGTTATTTTTTGTTTTTTAATCACTTAATAAATATGAATTATTATGTCCTTATTATAAAATTTATCGCTAACGTATTGAATAAAAATACTACGTAAACTTGTCACGTAATAATCTAGGAACACTGAACAATTACTCCACTATTTGGGTTATCTCTTCTCTCTTAACTATTCAATAAAAATGAGTCACCATATTCATATTCTAAAATTTATTACTACGATTTTTTACATTTTCGATTCATCTAAATGAGATGAGCCAAAAAAATAAAAAAAATAAAAAAAAATAAGAAAATAAATAATTATCCCATATCTATCTCTTTCTCTGTCTCTCTCTCTCTCATTGGCAACAAATGAACAAAAAGAAAATGTTTATGTCAACCATTCACAAGGAGCAATCCATCCACAAAAATAGAAAAGTAAGTACCCATGAATTGCCTTTCACATTTCACACCACCATTAATTAGAACAACCATAACACATTTTGTTCCAATTAAGAAAAGATGGAATCGTAGAAGAAAAACACCTAATTGCTTCTAGAATTGAAAATGGGCAAACACGATTTATTTAAATATATAGCTCTTATGAATCTTAATGAATTTAAACTATTCATTTTAAATTTTAAGATAGTTTTGGATAAACTTTCTAAATTCTTAGAAGTATTGTTGTTCCTTTGATTTTTTTCTTTCTTCCAAAGCTAAATGCATTTTTATTTGAAAAAACCCATAGCACATATCCCTCATGAACTAGATCTAAGATGCCAAATAGGACTTCACTTCAGTTACAAATAGTATATTTTACACATTATTAATTAATACATTCATAACTAAAGTGAATTTTACATTAATATTTGATATGAGACAAGAACGAGAGTACGGTCAAATGAGTTTTACATTAACATTTGATTCGATAAAAGATAAGAATAAAAGATACCAACACGAATGCACGAGTTTTACATCAACACTTGATACATAAAACAGAATTTACAAGTACTTGTGAGTACTAACAAGTGAATTTCACATCAACACTTAATTGGTCTTGAATTGGTGAATTTGATTTATTGATTTATTTGCTATTGTAGATTTTTTATTTTTAGTAATTTTTTTTTATTATTTAGTCAAACTATTAAACTTTTTAGATTTCTCTCGTTGTGACGAATTAAAAAAGTAAACTTTTTTTATTAAAATATAAAAAAAATTAAATTAATAAACCATATTTATGAGTCTTAAACTAAAATAAGCAAATAAACAATATTTGTCCACACACAAGCACTTGTGAATATAAAATATAAAGTGATTCACGCGATCAAGAAATATACTCAATATTTTTGTGTAGAACTTACAAGCCGGGCCGTGATTCTTCACCTTCAATTGGAAACTCATGGCAACCTCCGCCGAAGCAAAGAGCCGAGGCACGAGACCCGGCGGCTCCTCTCATCGCCGTCGTCAACTTCAAAACGGACAGTCGATCTTGACCGCGACGACAACCACCCACGCCGATGACCGTAAGAATTCATCGAAGTGGATGACGACGAAAATGAGCCGGAGGAGCACGACGACGACACGGAGGACGACGAGAAGTACGGCGGGGCACGGTTCATCTTGGACGGAAATCTGGCGAGGATGGCGAATAGAAAATTCGTGGGTTTGGAACGTTTTTGCATGGATTTGGATTTGGATTTGGATTTGGATGTGGAAGAGCTGACTTGGTAGGAGGGTGGAGGAGTGAGAGGGCGGAGGGAAGTGTCGGAAAAAGGGTGTTTCGGCGTGCCCGGCCGCGACTCCCAAGTGAACGGCACCGCGCCTGTGGCGCCGCCATAGTAGAGGATTCTGAAGGATGGTTCGGCCTTGGAGATCTCCTTGGTCGACGAGAGGCTGGAGAAGAACTTATTATTATGAGGATTATTATTATCTTCCTGCTTGATTTGGAGAAGCTTCGGGGGAAGATCATGGCCGCCGCCGCCGAACATTTTAATCCGTACGTGCTTCGGAGTCTGGTTGGAGAGATTTTAAGATGCGATTGTGAAGTTATTGAGAAGAAGAAATTAAAGATGTATAGGCAAGCGGGTCTTCGGGGATGATACGCATTCGCATTATTTAAGGGTGGTTTTGGAATTGTATTGACGGTAATTTGTAATAGAAATTGTGATATTTTGGTAAAAATTATGGTTTGTAGTTGAAATAAAAAAAATAATAATAATTTAAATTAAAAATTATTGATGTTTAAAGAAATTTATAATTTATAATTAAAATTAGTAGAAAAAAATTTAAAAATTACTAACAGTAATATTGTCAAACACCCGAAGGTCGAAAATGATGAATAACGGATGTCTACTTATTTACACCATATTTTATTTATAATAATAATCAGGGTTAAATAGATTTATCGAAAGTTGTAGAATTAATAACCTATCGAATAAGTTTTATTGGTGATAACGACAAGGGTTAAATAAGCCTATTGAAAGTTATAAAAATAATAGCCCATCGAATGAAAAAAAAGTTATTAAAGTCTTTTTAGGTTCAACAAGTAATTCCTTTGGAATATCCCATGTCGAAGTTAAATTTTTGGTTGCGAAAATAATGTTAGTCTAGGAATGAGCCTAAAAAATTGCTTCGAATGAATCTTTCAAATATAAATCCACGTATCGCAGCAAAATGAGCATAAAGTACACGTTTGTGATCACTATCTCAGTTGTTTACACGTTCTTCTGTGCAGTTGAGACACGATCATAGCAGTTAAAGTGAAGCATGATCATAGCAGTTAAAGAGCACTTCCAAGCAAAAGTGACAAGTGATGACAATCTGGGGTTTTGAAACTGCAAGAAGCGATTAAGAGATTGCAGGCAACAAGTAGTAATTCAAATATGATGAAACAATTATTGAAAATTGTCAGCGGTTACTAAAAATAGGTTTATAAATAAGTTAATTACAATAAGGGACACATTGACATACAACTTGACAAATTGCTTATTTTTTCTTTTAATCTTTTTATTTTTCTTGTAATTTCACATTTCAGTTTATAAGAGTAGATCTTAGTGTTTGTAAACAGTTCTCCATCGAAGTTAATAAAATTTCAGTTTTATTACTTTGATTTTATCATTTGTGATTTTTTTCTGGCGAAATTTTAAAATAAAGCATAGAATCTAAAAACAATCGCTTAGTATTCGAAAGAAATTTTCTTTCGAAATAAATTGATTTGTTATTTGTACGTAGGGTTCGCCTTTTAAAATTATAAATGCATGATTTCTATCTATGTATTAGTTGAACATATCAACTTTGCATATTGACGTTATAATTTTTGCATAGCTATTAAAAAAATTTTATTTTCACATATTTTTTTTAAGATTGCACTTGGTAACTAGTTTAAAAGTTTTTTTTTTTACATTTTTAGTCAAAAAAAAAATAAATTGAGTTTAAAGTAATTTATTTGGGATAACTTGGCTTTTAAGCTAATTTTTTTAAAGTTGATTGTTTGGGTAAAATGTTTGTTTTTTTTTTGTTTTTTTTTCAGAATAGATAATTTTACTTTTTTATATATTTGATATTAACAATTATATGTAATTGGTAGTAGTAGTAAATAAGTTATGAATAAGGGATATTATTGTATTTTAAAAGTGGTGAAAGTTTGAATAGAATATTTTGAGAGTTTGTATTTTTATTTAACTTGATTTTTTTTGTTTTTAACCTTTTTTTAAATTTTTTTGCCAAACGGACGACTTTGACCTTTTGGCATTTTTAGCCAAAAATCCAAAGTTGCCAATTAAAACCATAGTAATGCTATAATGATTATGTTTAGAAATTATATTTGAATATCACATTAATTACTTAACATTTTATATGTGATATTTATGTTATTTTATAAATTTATTATTTATTTTAATCACCAAACATGAAATGTCATATTCCACGTGGTACTTAAATGTGAATACTAAAATATGGCATCAACAATGGAATTTATGTGACAATCAAAAAATTATTATAAAAACATGCATAGTAATTAAAAACGGCAATGGGACAAGTTAAAGAGGATTTAAGATTCTCGTTCCCGTTTCTTATTTTAACGAGACTGGAGTGGGGATGGGAAGATGAAGTGGTGAGGACATGACGGAAGTGGGGACATATTGAAGATAATTAATAAATTATAAAAGTAATAATATTAACGAGAGTTAGAAATCATATAGTAAAAAAATTGATGAATTATGAACAATGAGAATTAAAATGACAAAAGATAAGAAAATGGAAGATAAAATGAGACATACATATAATATTTTTATATTTTAATTTTATTATATCTAAAAAACCAAACTTTATATATGTATTTGTAAATAAAAAATATTTAATTTATATAATTGAGGGATAAAAGGAAAAAACATATACCATCTCCGCCATACTTTTTATCAGGGACGGAAAACACTCGTAAATTCCAAGGTGGGGTTGCAAGGACGAGGCGGAGTGGGAGAAATTATCATACTTAATAATTAACTATACATTTTGTGAGAATAATTTTTGTTATTATAAAAAGTTAGTATAACGAGATTTACACATTTTAATAACAACTTCTCTATTATTGCTAAAATTGTCGATATTAAAAATTCTTTTGGCGCTAAATCTCATTTTTTTGTCACACATTTACGGACAAAATTTATGTGACAAATAAAAAATTATCTCAAAAAGTCATTATTTAAGTTTTTTTTAGTGTCGCTAATTTTTTTGACTTGATCACATTTTTAAAAAAAAAATCTTAGAAAGGTTATATAAGAGAGAGATCCGAACCTGTGCATTATATGCTCATTTAGTAAGATTGTGACTCCTCTACCAAAACCGAACCCATGTTGGTTTTATTGTTTTCCATACTTAATATTTATTAGTCACTAAATATTTGAAGCCCCACTTACCAAAGATTTAATGCTAGCAAGGATGGTAGCTATTGCTAGCTCTTTTTTGTTTTTTGGTTTAATGCTTAATGTTTTCCTTTTTTTGGAGGAATCGAGCTAGATAGCCGTACTGATCTTGATAAATGAAAGCAGTTGAGAAGGTATCGTTAGGATCAAGCACTAAACATTTCATTAAAATTTGCAAGTGATAGAGTAGGCATAACTTTATTTTATTATACTTATGGCAGCGTAAAATCCCGCGTCTATACGTGCTATGGGAAGGTCTAAGGGATTTCGCAGTGCACACGTGGCGCATCGACAGAGTGGGCTGTCAAGCACCAATAACAGGTGGAGAAGAACCCTCCACGTACTAGCGAGTCATTTAAGGGAGATTTTGGCCCCCATAAAGCCAACGAGTACTTCAAAAATACAATATAATTGATGTTATGTAGTATTTTTAATAAATAAAATATTTAATATATATATTAAATGAGCTATCTTTAGCTTTTACTTACCTAACAAAAATGAACCTATATTGTTACACTAAAGTGTTTTTTGCTATATTGTTTAGTAGATATCAGTATGTAGACAATGGCGTAGCATTCTCGGTAAATAAAATATATTCAATATATATTAAGTGGGCCATTTTTATCTCTTATTTATTCAATAAAAATGAACTAATATTAATTTATTCAAAGTATTTTTTTATTATATCATTAAATAAGAGTACTATATAGACAATCGTGCACGGGATTACGGGAGTATGTTGTGCCTAAAAAACACACCACGCTACTATGCCTTCATTAGACATAATTTTTGAATATATTTTTATGATTAGATTCATTCATTACGTAAAACTTGTCAAATTTATTATTCATGCAATAAATGGAGTTGATCCGATAAATAAATAAATAAATAAATAAATAAATAAATATATATATATATATATATATATATAATTCATTTATTTGTAAATAAATATAATACATTTACATAGATACATATATCAGATCAACTCTATTTGTGGCATGCATAACAAATTCAACGAGTTTTACATGGTGAACAAATCTAATCATAAAAATGTATTTAAAAACTAGGTTCATTAAAGGCACAACACTGTCAACACGCACCCATGGTTCTTAGGTCCAGCTAATAAGTACGTACGCAAAAAAAAGACAAATTAAATTAGTACTCCTAGAGTGTCATATAGATGATTTCACATAGTACTCTCGACAAATAAATACGCACCCATAGTTTTTAGGTCCAGCTAATAATTATCTATACGAAAAAAGACAAATTAAATTAGTACTCCTAGAGTACTATGCTGGTGATTGTACGTATTATTTTCGACAAATAAATTATTACAACTTATATAATATAATTCACATTTTGTCTTTTAATTATTCAATAATAATAAGTCATCGTTATATTTTTCATATAAAATTTATAGTTACCAAATAAAAAGTGTGCGTGTGTGTGTGTGTTTTTTTTTTTTGGGTGTTTGGTTAGGGATTGAGCGTGGATAATAAATGAAAAATGGGTGTGGTCCATGAGTCCATGAAAAGCTGCTTTCACGGTTATGGCTCAGCCAACTTCTCTCTCTCTCTCTTCATAATAGGCACTAACAAAATCAGGCTCATTAAATCAGACTACCTCTTTGGGATTAAAAAGTAAAGTTAACTTTTCTTTTTCAGTCTGGCCGTCGGCTTAAAATAGGCTAGCCCTCTTTTGGCAAACTAATTTGAAGTTGGTTTTTTTTGGATTTTTGGATTTTTTGGTTTAAAGCTTTCAAAGTTAAAAAATCTCATTTTTTAACTTTTATTTTTTATTTTATTGACTTCTTAACTTTTTTTATAACAATTTTCAATTTATCATGTGACCTTTTGGCTTTTTGTCTTTTTTATTTAGCAAAAGCTCATTTAGATTGAAAGACAATCTTAAAATTTTATATTCGACTTATTTAATTTGTTTAGTTGCTTAAAAGTCACTAATTTTTCAATCAAATGAACTTTTAACTTTTTTACTTAAACTGACTTAAAATAAAAAAACTGATTTAAAGTCAGGTTGCCGAACAAACACTTAAAATATTTTTATTTGACAAAATATAAAATTAAAAAATTAAAAAGATAAAATAATATATAATACTACCGAATATAAGATTAATATTTTGAAGAAGGTATAAGATTACATATACTAATGTTCATATATATTATGACCATGTTTGGGATATTTGCTTACTTGCATATTTTACTTATCTTATTTTCGTTATTGATGAATTTTTTACACTACTTAGTAAAATTATTATACTTTTTGACTCTTTTCATTGAGACGAGCTGAAAATCTAATTTTTTTTATTATCAAAATATAAAAAAATTCAGAAAAGACCAAAATAAGCCAATAAATAAAATTTTATGTTGTTTATTTGCGTCTTTAGTGAACCTTTTTTTTAATCTATCGGTCAGATTTTTTTTACTTTTTGCGGTTCATCTCATCGAGTCGATTCGAAAAGTAAAAAGTTTTAATCAAAAGATGAAATAAGTTCATAAAAAACAAGAATAAATAAAAAATAAGAAAATTAGCCCAAACAAGGCCTAAGTTTGTTTATGAGGGAATATAGCATTTGATAAGAGAAATGAATTAATTTTAACGGAAAGTCTATTTAGCACGAAAGAAACGACCGAAAAAAACGATCGAAATTTGTCACGTCATCTTTCAAAATAGAAAAAAGAAGAATTGGATGAAGCGTGCCGTAGAAGACGCAATTGAGACGGCCAGTCCTTCCGTTGCCGGTCAAACCGCTCGATTACTTATCCTCGTTATGCTCTTCCATCCCCTCCCAGTACTCTTCCTCGTCGTTGGTGGTAGCGTCCTGGTTGTGTTGATATTTCGTCACCAGATCATTCATGTTTCTCTCCACTTTCGTAAATTTCATCTCGTCGATCACCTCCCTGCTGTACCAATTGAGAAACGCCTTGCTTTTCAGCTTTGCAGCTTCTGCATTCACGTTTATAGCATTTGGAATTTGTTCACTGACAGAAGCATAACTCAACTAACAGTAAATTTCATAACTATCTAAAATTTTGAACCACTGAGAATATTCTCACACGCATTACCAGTGAGAATGTTCTCACTGGTGTGAGAACATCCTTACGTTTTGCTTTTTTTTTTTTTTTTTTTCTAATCATATGATCTCTGCCATCTCCTCATCATCCATTGCTAGATGCAAATTTAAACCTCCTCCCTTTATCATGCTAGGCTCTGCGATATAAGTGAGAATGTTCTTACAGTAAAAATGTTCTCACACGCATTACCACTGAGAATATTCTCACACGCATTACTAGTGATAATGTTCTCACTGGTGTGAGAATGTTCTTACTTTTTCTTCTTCTTTTCTAATCATATGATCTCTGCCATCTCCTCATCATCTATTACTAGATGTAAACTCAATCCTCCTCCTTTCATCATGCTATGCTTTGCGATATCAGTGAGAATAGAATGTTCTCACGCGCATTACCACTGAGAACATTCTCACACCCATTATCAGTGAGAACCTAGCATGATGAATGGAGAAGATTTGAGCTTGCATCTAGCAATGGATGATGAGGAGATGGCAGATGTCATATGATTAGAAAGAAAAAAAAAAGTAAAAAAAAATCCCAATTGGGAATGGTGCGCGAAGTGTTGGGTGAGCGGCGAGTTGTCTAGGACTTGATCGAGGGTGGTTCTCGTTTCGTCTGCGGCGGAGATGGAGGAAGCTCTGCTGTTTGGATTGGCTAGGAATGTGCAAAAGCTTATTAGTGAGGCCATGGCTGTAAAATGTGAAGGTGAGGCGAAAAAGAGTAACGGGAGAGAGAAAGACAAGCAGAGAGTTGCGTGAGCTGACCACGTGTTTTAAGTAATTTCGGTTAAAATTTTCCGTAGAAATTATCGATATGGCTAGCAGCACTGTAATTTTAATCTTTGAATGGCAGATGAGACCATATCTAGCTAATAGTGTGGGTCTTTGGAGATATGTAATATTGTGGAGAAAGTGATTTTACTATATCCCACTATGTGGAAGGATATAATATCAATAGATGTTATTTCTGAACCTCATAAAAAATAAACATTAGATATAATAAAAAGGTGAGAGACATAAAAAATTATATTAGCTTTGGTCTTAATTGAATGAAGGAAGAGTGAAGAAAAGTGATTGTTATGAAAAAAAAAAAAAAAAAAAAGAGGGAGGTAGAAAGGTGGGATTTATCGATCGCTCATTTTATTTAGTCTTTCATGAGAGAATGAAAAATATTATTTTTTTTCTTTTGTTTATTTGATAATAATTAATTAAAAAAATATACATGTTTAATACTTATTTATGCTTACAACATTTGCGTATTAACTTAAATTATTACTTTTAATATAAACATAAAAGGTTATAATTAATATTATAAAAATAATTCTATCCATCTCTTCACTTATCTTTTATTTTTTCTCAATTTTGAAGAGATAAAAAAACATCTTAAATGTGGGTTATTTCTTCTCTCACTTTTCTTTCATCTACTCCCTTTCTTAAAAATAATTCAAATAACATTATAATTAACTTTTAGCAACATTATAACTAGCTTTTTTTCCTTAAAGCCCTTCACTTCCTCTCAAAACCCTTCAATCCACATATATTTTGTCAAAGGATCATATCTCCTCCTTATATACCCAAAACAAACAGACCCTTAAAATCTTTTGGTTTAAAACTCAAAAAGAAAAACTATATTATATTCTTTTGACAATTAAGTTTTTAGGTTTTTTGTTTTTTTACTTATTAACCAATTAAAAATATTTATATAATTTTTTAAAAATATCATAATTTTTATTATACATATTTATATTTTATAAAAATTATAATTTTAAAACCTACTCGTAGAAATTTATTAAACAAGATCTATATTTAATATAAAATTATGTAAATCATAATATTTTTTTGGTGTAAAGCTACTTAACTTATTGTTTTATTGCTTTTTACTTAAAGTCACTTTTAAGTCAAAAAAGCTTAGACTTTAAACAACCTTTAAATTTTATCATACTTATTTTTTTATTTTTTTTATTTAAAGTAACTTTATCAAAGAATTCTAACTTTAAGCCGGGTTATTAAACAAGCACAAAAGTCCAATTAATTTTTTTTATTATAAAAAAAAAGTAAGAAAAAATGCATTCGCATTCTAAACAATGCTAACATTTTCTAAATGAAATAACGACTATAATACATTTAATATAAAAGGTCAACTTTACTCTAAAAAAAATATAAAAATTGTGTTGTTATGCTAAATACTATAACTTTAAAAAAAAAAGAACATGTTAAATATTTTAACAAAAAATAAAAAACAAAAAAGCTATTCTAAATAAATTGTTCCAAATAATTTATCTTTTTTCTTTAATTTATTTATTTTATTTAAAAAAATAAATTCTTTAAAACTATTTTTTAAACATTCCAAACAAAACAATATTATCTCAAAGGCCAAACCTCTCCGTCCCAGGTTGAATCTTATTTGTACCTGACAGCTTTTCCGGTGATTGGGTGCTGTAAGGCAGCTTATTTCTCTTTTTAAGTTTTGAGATTTTTACTTTTACCTATAAATAATAAAAGTATATTAAAATACACTTTTAATAAATAATTTTTTTTGGATAATTAAACTTTTAATAAATTTAGTTAACGCACTCTTCAAATTTTGTACTTTTTATTGTACCCATAAAAAATAAGAATAATTTTAAATACGCTTTTAATAAAATAATTAGTACTTCCAATCGGGGGACAAAAAAAAAACACCAAACTTTGACCTCCTTCCCTATGACTACTTCTTATGTTCCAAAAAATAAACCAATCTTACTTATTATATATATTTTTATTAACCAGTACACAGAGGAACATAAAAAATTATAAAAACGCAAAACTAGCAACAAAACTTGTATTTAGATTTTTAGTTGAGATGCACGCAAACTTATCCGAACACTCAATTAAAAAAAAAAACTTGATTTTCGATATCACACCTACTAAAAGGCATCTCATTCATCCATGAAAATCTGTTTGGGTTTGTTGGTTTTATTAAAAAGCTTTTTTGTGGGGGAATTCTGGGAAATTTTTTTCATCTTATCTCATCTGTTTTGTTTTTTATTTTTTTTATTCATTTTTATGTTTCTTCATCAAGACCAGCATAATGTAAAACTTTAAAAAGGTTTTATCAAAACTTGAAATTGTTTCCTTAAGACCAAAAACCCAGATTTTAACTAAAACATTTTTAATATTTTTTAGATCTTATTACATTTTTTAATAATTAATTATCTGATTTTTTTTTATAATAAGAAGAATTATTGAAAAAATTCATTAATAATAATAATAAGCTAAATTATTTTTATAATTTTTAGAACTTCTTGTGCTTTTAAAATAATTAGTGTTGTTTTTTGTAAGAAGAATTATTGAAAACAAATCACTAATAATAATAATAACAATAATAATAATAATAATAATAAAACAAGAAATTAATGTTATGTTGGATGAATCTTTAAGCTACAAATTGAATGGGCTTGGAGTCTCAACTGTCCAACTACCTCAACCCTCCAGCAAATTATTAGCAACTCTAAAAAAATTACGTAAGCGATGTCACTTAATTAGTATTTTTAGCAAATAAATAATCTTAACTTATACAATGTGAATTATATTTTATTTTTTAATCACTTAACAAAGTAAGTCATTATATTTCTATCGTAAAATTTATCGTTACCATATTAAATAAGAATACTACATAAACTTACTACATTATACTACTAGAACACCAAATAATTACTCCCAACACTGCCAGTTCTCAAAATATTGGAAAGCTTGGTGGCCCACAAATTAATACCTTCTGAATTGTGTTAAATACTCTTCACAGAAAAAATTAAATTCAGATATTGCTAGATGAACATGCACCAGCAAGCCTCATCCCTTCCCTTGCTCCTACTTGTGTGCAGAAAAGAAGTTAATGCCCATCAGTTTTGTGCATTGGTCTGTTGGGTTTGGTACATCAAATTTTTTATATTTATGTTCAGTAGATTGTTTTTATTTTTTTTATTTATTTTGCATGAATTAAATTTTACGTAAAAATTCATTACATAACCAACCGTTTATTTGAAGCTTCGTGTGTCCTAAAATCTAACGTACTCTCCTTAATTCAAGCGCTTCAAAACCAGCCCAAAAATCTAAAATGG
>JAOTRH010141327.1:0-13767 GCA_034768845.1 Heliamphora exappendiculata | reverse complement strand
TGCACTGAATTCTCCCCACGTTTAAGATATGGATTCCCGATAAATAAATTAGGTTACTGACAACTCGATTTAATTATCCTCTTCTACTCGCAACCGCACTGCTTAACCTTTTGATATGCCGGATCCGAAGATCCACTGTACAGGTTTAGTATAATCAAACCTACAAGCAAAGCACACGAGGGGGAACTCCTTAACCTAAATCGAACGTGGTTTCCGTCAGTTGATTATCAATCATCGGACAAATAATGCCAGCACCCAACTCATCGGTATTATTGATCTCATGGAGGAAATCTCAACTATTGACGACTCAAAGTACTGTGCATCATCTGAACACAATTAATCAATCACTTCGGGATTAAGAGTTCGTGTAATATATGATAATATGGGATATGGATCAATTCATATAGTCAGTATAAAATCGATCATCCCGTTGATCCTGCTCAATACACTCCAAGTGTACAAACACATCGAGCTCGAACATCGAATTCCCAAAATCTGAATTCGATCCGTTCGACCTAGCCAAGACTAGCTACTATAACGATTTACTATAATCGTACAAATAGAATATCCGGGTCCATTGCGATTGTGAGTCTACTTGTATAATCTATCATAACCTTTGACCCGATCTTTCGTGCAGCACGTACCGAGTCAAATACAGTATAGAATATACGGACTATGCATTTATACATCACAAATATAAATATAAAACTATAAATGCAAAATCATCTCAATTGTTTCTCTTTAATATGCCAAGGATCCAGAATAAAATACATAAAAAGTATGACTTTTTTGTATACATTCCCAACAGTATCATGGTTTACAAACGGAGTTTTAAAATTGTTTATGCTTCATTTAAATTCTTGTAATTTGAGGTAGATTTTGAAACGGCCTAAGCTTCTTTAAAAAGAAATGTTTTTCTTATCAAAAACTTGTATTTTGTTTTGTTCAAAGGCTTAACTTGTGAGACCGTAACCGTAGTCTCTTGGCTACTCTTTCAATCTAAATAAACCCTCAGTAGTACGTTTTTAAAGGTTTTAGCCTTGTTTGGGCTTTTGGGTTTTTATCCTTTTTTGTTCGGGCGTTTGTGGTGGTTGTTCGATGGCTCTTCATGTGACCCGGAGTTTGGGACGTGACAGAAAACGTACAATGGGGTACAGTATTTATAGAATTCTTCAACCAATGAGATGTTGCCATGTTTTGGGACACGTCAGGCCATTTGGAGTAGGCGGTCGCCACAATGCAAGTTGGCGGTCGCCAAGTTTTTGGCAGTTTTCACAAAGTTCTATAATGGTCGCCATGATGAGAGTTGGCGGTTGCCATGATAAAAGGTGGCGGTCGCCATTTTTGGCTAGGGTTTCTACAAAGTTCTATGGTGGTCGCCACAATGCAAGTTGGCAGTCGCCTTACTTGGGCAACAAGTTTCGATGGTTCATCATAATTGCATTAGTTCGAAGGTTTTGGGTTTAAATACCGAGCTTGGATCACTTTTCAAGGATCATACCGAGGCACTATTCTACCTGTTTTCATTATCGAATTCGTCTAAGATTATGCGAGGTCAAATTGGGGTGTCTACAGTTCCATATTCGATTAATGCAACATTATTCATTAGCAACCGGGAATCCATCTCCCCAATTTAATTTCACAATCACATCGTATTTCCAATCATATTTCCAATTCCATATTCACAATCATATATTTCTCAAATTACTTTCATTATATTTTTCCATTTTAACATCATAAATCTCATACCATGATTCACATTTCTTACAACAAGAATTATGTATCCATTGTCTTTACATCATCTCATCTTCAATAAAATTCCAATCGTAACTCATTGTATTGTCCGGTTCACAATTCATCATTCATTTCACTTATCTTAAATCATTTTATTCATCTCAAAATTTAAATCTTAACTTCAAAGTCCATATTCATGTAATTAACCCACTCTTATTACAAACCCATTATATTACTTAAATCTTATGGGATTCATGTCTTTCCTTTTCAATTTCATAAATCCCAAATCATGTCTCACATTTATATAACAAGAATTTTTAATACGTTTATCTTTATGTTATTCCTTTTTTAGTATTTAAAACTTTCAAATCACGTGGTTTAAGGTAATGTTTCCCAATCTCACGCTCAACATTTCCCTTTTTTACTCCACTAGATCGCATAACTAACTTTTAGTTATTTAACCAATTAATATCTTTGTTCAATTTTTATGAATTTCAATTTCAAATTCAACAAACTTACTTAATAACTCATCATATTATTCTTTAAATTAATTCACAATAAAAAAGAGGCATTCAAACCACCATTCATGTGACTTATACTCTTTAGGTTCTAATTCTTATATAGTAACCAAAGATTTACCCATCATTCTACCAATTAACGAGTTACACAACTCACACATACAATAATTCTATATCTCACTAGTTCTTTATATTAGAACTCCAACCTTAACTTACCATCTATTCAATTTATAAAAATTTTCATACAATAAATTATTAATATCTCAAGAGTTTCATATTTCTCCAATTCAATTATTTATTCGTTCCAAGTTGATAATACCTGGGATTCCACCATCATATAATTATCACATACAATAGTGGGTTCCAAAATTGAGTCCACATATAACTATCCATTTAATGTCCACATTCCAAAATTGAGTCCAAATATGCATGAATCTTTCTGTTTCATGAATAATGTTCAAGTTTCATATCTCAAATTTCTAACAGTTAAGTTTTCAATGATCCAGTCATCAATTACCATGGTCAAAAGTTCAAAAACTTCACGTATTCCCTTGGTATCTTATCTCCCATATTCAACATTTATTCTTCCTTAAGAAAGCAAACCTGCGTAATATACAAACGCATTAAGAAACCAACAAACTAAATAAAATTAACACGGTTCTCCCAAATTCCTTTCACTTGAATTATGAATTTAGCTTACAAACTATCACTCAACAATTTATATTGCTCAACTAATCCTTTTATAATCCACTTCAATTATAAGCATCCAATCCTTATAAATTCATCCACCCCCGTTCATGGATTTCAATTAAACGTATATCTCAAACTTTCATTGGAGTTAAGATTTAATGTCTTACACAACTTATTCTATTTAATGTTTAATGAACCAAACTATGAGATTACACCAAATAAACCATAATATTGATACGTTCTTCATATTTTCCTCGTAATTAGACAATAATGTATTTCAAACAACTCATAAGCAATTTCATGAATTAGAGCCAAATCTCATGAGTTCAAGTTAATTATTTCGAAAAAACTAGAGAAAACCTTAAATTATCAAACATGCTCGTTAACCATCAACTTAACTTATTCAATTTCCATCCAACCCCATGACCCATCATCCTAAGAATGGAAACCAGATTTATAGTTTAGGTTCTCAACACTTCTTAATTCAACATTTGGATTTCTTATAAAATCTAATCAAATTAGTTTATTCGACCTAAACTAATCAACTAGGAGACTCCATCAACACATTTTCCTTTTAATTCCACTAAACTGTTTTATCCTCGTGTTTGAACTCACACAATTATTCAAGCCCCATTTTAATCCCCTTGTATTTTCAGGTTATTCAATTCACATACTTTGATAAATTGTTCAGTTTTAAATCATAGAGCTCGAGTTTTTGAGAATGTAAAAAAAATCAACACAATTCATATCAACGCACTAGAATTAGTCAAGATCCTACCTCTTGGAGCCCCACGTCTTCAGTTGCGCCAACACCGAAATGCCCTAGATTTTCGGCCAGCTTGAATTCAGCCCCTCGGTGGTCCCTCACAATGATTACGTTGTGTGGTGTTCGAATCTCAGACGGAAGCTCATGATTTCTTGTGGAGAACCTTCACTTTCTGAAGAGCGAGAGCGGGGGGAGCTTGAGAGCCTCTCATGGCAACGAGCAACACTCCCGAAACATAAAAGGGGAAAAGAAGAAGAGGGGTCCGACGGGAAAGGGGGCTGTCGACAGAAACAGGGGAGAAGAAGATGAGGGGGATGTGCGGGTGGGAATGTGGTCACCGGCGAGAGAGGGTAGGGAAGACGAAGCCGGCAGTCACGGTGGCGAGGCAAGGGAGGCATGGCGGTGGTTGAGGTCACATGTCGCGCTCTGGTAGCTAGCTCTTGGGTTCTCTCTATTCTCTCTCGAAGATGGTAGACAGAGATGGTTTTTGGGCCTAATTAGGGGGAAAATCCTTCTTTTATGCGTTACTCTCCTCTCTGAAGAGAGTTCTAAAAAGTTCTCATGGAACCCAAAAAATCAGAGAAAGAGGAAGAAGACCACAGACGCCGGGGAAGAACCTTCGGATCTGATGGATTTGTTTCATTATTTATTTATTTTTTATTTTTTTATTTTTTGTGCTAAAATTCTCTACGAATACCTGGTTAGCCAACATTCATATTAATTAATATAAATTTATTTTAAATAAATTTAGTTAACTTTACTTCTCAGTTTAATTAAACTTTAAGTTACATTCATATTTTATTAAAGTTTCTAATATCCCGGAACTTGCCACAAATCATTATCTCGGTGTCACGACACACCAATCACATATATTATGTTCTATTCCCCTTCCGAAATGAAACCGTTAATTTTAAGCATTCTAAAGGAATTAATCAATTAATCAAAAATAAAAACGTATCGGGTCACCACACGGATGGTCAATCAAAGAGGACTATACAGATCCTGGAGGATATGCTGAAGGCTTGTGTCCTTGATTTCAGAGATTCGTGGGAGGATCATCTACCGCTAGCAGAGTTTGCAAACATCAACAACTATCAGTCCAGTATTGAGATGGCACCGTATGAAGCTTTGTATGGTAGACTATGTAGATTACCTGTGTTTTGGACAAATATGGGAGACACCACAGTTTTGGGACCAGATATGGTACGGGAGATGACAGAGAAGGTTGTCGTGATTCGCCATTGCCTTATGACAGCTGTGAGACCCTGACCGGTTTTCTTTTTTGGCATTTTTTGACGTGTGTTTCCCATTTTTGGTTTTGCATGTTAAAATGCTTTTAGATGCATGATCAGGTTTAGATATGCATGCAGGGTAGGTTCCCGGGGCAGTGGAACGTTGCGGTGCAAATTTTGAAAAATTTCAAAAAAAAGATATTTTGGAAGCCTATAAACATCTGGAGTTAGATATTTTTAAAATTTCTCCACTAAGTTTCTTTTTTTCTCTCTTCCTTCTCTCTAACTTCTCGGGGGCCCGGGGCTCAGTTTTCGACGAACCAACAGCGGATCCTTGCTATTGGCACGGTGGGCTACGCGTTCATCTGGACAGAAATTTCATTCCGATGAAGCTCGATTTTGCACGTGGTTCGAGACGTTAAGTTTTTAACTCACCGTGGTAAGATTTTAGACCTGTATGTTTTATAAAGGTGCTATGTGTAATTAGGTGTATTTTTACTGGTCGGACTACTGTAGATCTGATTTTCTATAAAAGTTGGGTTTTGGGTTTAAAACTGGTTTTTAATCACTTTCGGTGGATGGAATCGTGTTTCGAGAGTTTTTTTTCGACGGTTTGGTGTTGGGTTTGAACGTGACAACGTTCGAGAGTGTCGAGAAGGTGTTTGAGGCTTTGATTTGTGGTTAAAATGGTGGTTTGTGTGTGTTTGAGTGTGTGGGGGCTTATAACACTCAAGAACAGAAAATCTGGATTTCTCTCGGGTGGTAGCTCGCTCGAGCGCCCGATGTCTGCTCAAGCGAACTAGCTATGCAGGATCATTTTGTTTTGATGTTATTGCCCTCATCCGAACTCGGAATTGTGTGCTTCTTGTACTCAAACCGAAGCCCCAGAAGTCTTCTTTCCAATGAAACCTCTCCCACCTTAAAATTCTTTTTGTAGAAAATGTTATGATCAAAAGAGTGAACGTATGTCAAAAGTTCTAAACCGTTTTTCATCCATTTTTGGCCGAATGTTTGGAAAAAGGTTATTTTTCATCTTGGTTGGCTATGTTGGGTGTGTGGAAGTTTATGTTGTCTGTGTTTGGCCTGTGTGGGCTTGTGTTTTCCGTGTTGGACGTGTGTGAGTCCGTTTTGGTCGTGTTAGGGCCTTGGGAGTTTGTTTGTGTTTTGTGGTTTGGTGATTGGTTCTTTCATTTTCAATTGGCGTCCTATGGTATTCAATTGATTAATTTATGGGAATTAATCGATTGAAATACATGTGGATTCTTTTTGGGGTTCGATTGGTTGTGTGATGGCTTCAGGAGTCATCTCGTGGCTTCGGATGTTTGTTTTGGTGACGTCGTCGGGGGTGACGTGCATGGTTAGATGCGGGTTTTTGGTACATAGTTGTATGCGTGGTGGTTTGTGCATCGTTGCATGCGGGAACTTGGTTTCGGTTCCTGGTTTGAGTTTTTTCCCAGCG
Source organism: Heliamphora exappendiculata (assembly GCA_034768845.1). Classification (NCBI taxonomy): domain Eukaryota; kingdom Viridiplantae; phylum Streptophyta; class Magnoliopsida; order Ericales; family Sarraceniaceae; genus Heliamphora; species Heliamphora exappendiculata. The sequence continues at coordinate 7,368 of JAOTRH010141327.1, read as the reverse complement.
TTGACCGCTCGAGCGGTGCTTAAGCGCTCGAGGGCTCGAGCGGGGTGGTGCCAGAGAGTTCAGTTGGTGGTTGACCGCTCAAGTAGTGGTGGTGCGCTCGAGCAGGGTGATGACAGAGGGGTATGTCGGTAGGCGACCGATCAAGAGGTGGTTGAGTGCTCGAGCAGGGTGATGACAGAGGGGTATGTCGGTAGGCGACCGATCAAGAGGTGGTTGAGTGCTCGAGCGCTTAGGCTGTGTTGGCCTCCAGGTTAGGTTTTGGTTTTGGTTTTTTGTATCGTTGGTTGTCCCGGTGTGTGGACGGGTCCCGATTTGTGGATGGGTCATTTGGGTATCGAATGACGGTGTGTGTGGCATGTGATGTTGTGTCAGGTCATGTGACGGGTGGCATCATGATGTGAAGTTATATATGGCTATGTGCATTTATAACTGGTTACGTGCATTTATAACTCTAGTTTATTTATGTACGGAATATGTAAGTGGATTACATGGCTTTGGTTTTGTTATGTGTATTGTTATTTATGCTTTAAAATGCAGAGTTTTATAGACATGTGACGTAGTTGTGAAACGTAGTGTTGGTACGTGATTTTATGTATTTAAATCATGTTTAGGTTATGCATAGGTGTATGGAATGGATAGATGAACATGTGGTTATGTGAATGTTAGCTCTGGCTGACGGTGCGTATATTAGGGCTATGGTCCTTCGGTGGGAGCCTGAGAAGATGCATGCGTTGTGTGTGTTGCACATAGTGCGTGCATTGTGTGTGTTGCACAGGTGACATGCGTTGTATGTGTTGCACGGTTGGTGTGCGTTGTGTGGTTTGCAAGGGTTGCGTGCGTTGTGTTAGATAGGGGCTTTGGTTTTCCTTCGGTAAAAGTCTGAGAAGATGCATTTGGGGCTGCGATAGTCCTTCGGTACTAGTCTGTAAAGGTGTATTTGGTGGCTGCGGTCCTACGATGAAAGTCCATTAAGTTGTGTGTGTTGCATTAGATGGGGGAAGTGGTCCTTCGATGAAATTCTAAGAAGATTCATGGATTGCATGTATTGCATTTTGGGACGGATAGACTAATTTTCTTAAAACTATATTATCATCCAATGGCAGTCGAAATACTGTATTATCGGCCGACGGGAGTTGTAATACTAGAATCATTTTCAAGGTTCTGATGAGTCAAAAAATAATTTTTATCCTCGCTTTCCCATTGCATGTGAAAATGATTTTCTGGCTCTGGTGAGTCGTGATCTAAAACTGTTTTCAAACTGTTTTAATTGCTTAAAGAGAGTCGAAAACTGCACTTCAATTTCCTAGCATGTTTTGTTTATATTGCATGCCTGTCTAGTTTCTGCTGAGCTTTGGCTCACGGTGTGGGATTTTGATTTTCTTCGGGTACCAGTTACGCAGGTTGAGCTGGAGGTGCCAGAATAGGTGGAAGAGTGTAGTCTTCCTTTTTGCTTGTTTTGTTACATGTATGTTGTAACATGTTTTCCAGCGTTGGAGCCGTGTAATGTAAGTCGTTTAGCATTTATATACAATGCATGTATGGTTTAATTTGCAAGTGTGTTATCGGGTTGGGTTATATTGTTTATTTGTGTGTGTTTCACGTGACCCGGAGTTTAGGGCGTGACAGATTGGTATCATAGCTCTAGGTTCAAATACCTAGAGCCGTGGGAAGAGGGTGCATCGCCGTGTGAGGCTGATGGCGTGTGCTTGACTACATGTGTTTGGATGCTTTGATAACATGAATGTGTGGACATGTTAAGCATGAGAACGTTGCGTATATGTGAACATGGGGATTGAACTGTGGGATTGATTAGTTCTACCTTTGGGCGTTTGGATTAATAAACTTGGGAGCCAGGTTTGAAACGCGTTTAGCTGACATGATTTCTAGCAGGGAATCTGAGTAGGTTATCCAGATTGACGCGTCATTCTTGGTGGTTCTCCTCGGTATGTGGGTTTTATTTAGTATGAACCTATGTGGCTATGTGTTAGCATGCTTATGTGGTTCGCGTTTATGTTCATGCGATGTGCTGTGTCTTATGTTCTTTCATATAGACCTGATGTCTGCGCGGAGAGGGCAAGGCCGTGTTCGAGGCCGTGACCATGAGTTTGGAGTTGGTGGTGGACTCCGTGGGTGGTGTGCTGTGTTGAGATAGCAGGTGGTGAGGATGTGAGGATGAGACGGGTCGTAGATCTCATGTCTTTGAGATAGTTGGTTGTTGTTAGGATGCCTGATCTTGTTTAACTATATCCTATGAATGGTTTGGCTAACCATCTTGTGTGCCTGTGTTGATTATGATCGACGAGGTTATTTCTTCGACCTTATGCTGAATTTCGGGGACAAAATTCCTTTAAAGGGAGTAGAGTTATGAGACCATGACCCATTTTCTTTTTTGGCGTTTTTCGACGCGTGTTTTCCATTTTTGGTTTTGCATGTTAAAATGCTTTTAGATGCATGATCGGGCTTAGATATGCATGTGGGGTAGATTTTCGGGGCCGTGGGACGTTGCAGTGCAAATTTTGAAAATTTTCAAAAAAATATTATTTTGGAAGCTTATAAATATCTAGAGTTAAATATTTTCAAAAGATATTTTTAAAACTTCTTTACTAAGTTTTTTTCTTCTCTCTGCCTTCTCTCTAACTTCTCGGTGGTCCGGGGCCCAAATTTTGACAATCTAACAGCGGATCCTTGCTATTGGCACGGTGGGCTACGCGTTCATCCGGACAGAATCTCATTCTGACAAAACTCAATTTTGCACGTGGTTTGAGACATCGAGTTTTTAACTCACCGAGGTAGGATTCTAGACCTGTATGTTCTATAAGGGTGCTATGTGTAATCGGGTGTATTTTTACCGGCCAGATTGCTATAGATTTGATTTTCTATAAAAGTTGGGTTTTAGGTTTAAAACAGGTTTTTAATCACTTTTGGTGGATGAAATCATGTTTCACGAGTTTTCTTTCGAGGGTTTGGTGTTGGGTTTGAACGTGTGGACGTCCGAGAGTGTCGAGAAGGTGTTTGGAGGCTTAGATTTGTGGTTGAAAAGGTGGTTTGTGTGTGTTTGAGTGTTTGGGGGCTTAGAACACTCAATAACAGAAAATCTAGGTTTCTCTCGGGTGGTAGCTCGCTCGAGCGCTCGATGTCCGCTCGAGTGGACTAGCTGCGCGGGGTTATTTTATTTTGATGTTATTTCCCTCATCCAAACTCAGAATTGGATCGTTCTTGCACTCAAATCGAAGCCCCAAAAATCTTCTTTCCAAAGACACCTCTCTCACCTTAAAATTCTTTTTGTAGAAAAAGTTGTGACCAAAAGAGTGAAGGTATGTCAAAAGTTCTAAACCGTTTTTCACTCATTTTTGGCCGAATATTTGGAAAAAGGTTGTTTTTCATCTTGGTTGGCCGTGTTGGGTGTGTGGGAGTTTGTGTTGGCCGTGTTGGGTGTGTGTGGGTTCGTGTTTGCCATGTTGGACGTGTGTGAGTCTGTTTTGGTCGTGTTAAGGCCTTGGGAGTTTGTTGGTGTTTTGTGGTTTGGTGGTTGGTTCTTTGGTTTCCAATTGACGTCCTATGGTATTCAATTGATTAATTTATGAAAATTAGTCTATTCAAATACCTGTTGATTCTTTTTGGGATTTGGTTGGTTATGTGATGGCTTCGGGAGTTGTGTCGTGGCTTCGGGGGGTGACTCGCATGGTTAGATGTAGATTTTTGGTACACGATTATATGCGTGGTGGTTCGTGCATCATTGAATGCAGGCACTTGGTTTCGAATCTTGGTTTGAGTTTTCTCCCAGCGTTAACCGCTTGAGCGGTGCTTGAGCGCTCGAACAGGGTGGTGCCAGAGTGTTGGGTCAGTGGTTGACCGCTCAAGCGGTGGTGGTGTACTCAAGCGGGATGATGACAGAGGGGTATGCCAGTAGGCGACCGCTCGAGCGGTGGTTGAGCGCTCGAACGCTTGGGCTGTGTTGGCCTCTGGGTTAGGTTTTGGTTTTGGTTTACTGTATCATTTGTTGTCCCGGTGTGTGGACGGGTCCCGATTTGTGGATGGGTTGTTCGGGTATCGAATGACGATGTCTGTGGCATGTGATGTCGTGTCAGGTTACGTGACGGGTGGCGTCATGATGTGAAGTTATATATGGCTATATGCATTTATAACTGGTTACGTGCATTTATAACTCTAGTTTATTTATGTACAAAATATGTAAGTGGATTACATGGCTTTGGTGTCGTTATGTGTAACATGGTTTATGCTTTAAAACGCAGAGTTTTATAGGGCATATGACGTGGTTTTGAAACGTAGTGTTGGTACGTGATTTTATGCATTTAAATCCTATTTAGGCTATGCATAGGTGTATGGAATGGATAGATGAACATGTGGTTCTGTGAATGTTAGCTTTGGCTGACGGTGCATATGTTGGGGCTACGGTCCTTCGGCAGGAGCCCAAGAAGATGCATGCGTTGTGTGTGTTGTACGGAGTGCGTGCGTTGTGTGTGTTGCACAATTGGTGTGCGTTGTGTGGTTTGCCCGGGTTGCGTGCGTTGTGTTAGATTGGGGCTACGATAGTCCTTTGGTGAAAGTCCTGGAAGATACGTTTGAGGCTGCGGTAGTCCTTCAGTACTTGTCCGTAAAGGTGTATTTAGGGGCTGCGGTCCTACAGTGAATGTCCATGAAGTTGTGTGTGTTACATTTGATGGGGGTAAAGGCCCTTCGGTGAAAGTCCGAGAAGATTCATGGATGGCATGTATTGCATTTTGGGACGGATAGATCAATTTTCTTAAAATTGTATTATCGGCCTACGGGAGTCGTAATACTAGTATCGTTTTCAAGGCTCTGATGAGTCGAAAAATGATTTTTTTCCTCGCTTTCCCATTGCATATGAAAATGGTTTTCTGGCTTTGGTGAGTCGTGATCTAAAACTATTTTCAAACTGTTTTAATGGCTTGAAAGAGAGTCAAAAACTACACTTCAATTTTCTAGCATGTTTCGTTTATACTGCATGTCTGTCTAGTTTCCGGTGAGCTTTGGCTCGTGGCGTGAGATTTTGATTTTTTTCAGATACTGATCACGCAGATTAAGCTGGAGGTGCCGGAAGAGGTGGAAGAGTGTAGTCTTCCTTTTTGCTAGTTTTGTTACATGTATGTTGTAACATGTTTTTCAGCGTTGGAGCCTTGTAATGTAAGTCGTTTGACGTTTATATACAATACATGTATGGTTTAATTTGCCAGTGTATTCTCGGGTTGGGTTATATTATTTGTTTGTGTGTGTTTCACGTGACCCAGAGTTTGGGGCGTGATAACAGCGCAGAGCCGTCACAAGAGTTATACAGATCAAAGGAGGCGACCTTTGGAGTTTGCAGTGGGGGATCATGTGTTTCTAAAGGTCTCGCCACGTAGAGGTTTGATGAGGTTTGGTCGTAGCGAGAAGCTATTATTGCGTTTTATCGAACCATTTGAGATCCTCGACAGGATTGGTGAGGTTGCTTATCGTCTGGCTTTGCCACCTCAGATTGCATATGTGCATAATGTGTTCCACGTTTCTATGCTTCGGAGGTACGAGCCTGATTCTTCGCATGTGCTATAATGGGCTGAACTGCGGGTTGATGTGGATGCCACCTATGAGGAGCGTCCATTGAGGATTCTAGATACAAAGGAGCAAGTATTATGGGGGAGAATGATTACTTATGTCAAGATCTTATGGCTTCATCACGGAGTTAAAGAAGCGACATGGGAGCTCGAGTTTGGGATGCATGCTAGATAACCAGACCTGTTTACCTCGTGACCTTGTTGCGAATTTTGAGGGCAAGTTTCCTTAAGGGGGGAGAGTTGTGAGACTCGAAACCTTGTTCTTTTATGATATTTGTATACATGACGTGCTTATTCTAGTTTATGAATAGCCTCGATGCATGAGTTATGCTTCAAAGTTGTAGAATATCATATATAAGTGTGTTATACGCTTTCTGGGGTTTGGTAAAGGCTTGTTTCGCTTGTGTTTGGAAAAAAAACCTTGTTTCACCGTAAAAAACACACTGCCGAGCAGTTCAGTCAACTGGAGAGCTTGGCCCAGTCCACTGAACCAAAAATTTTGGGTTTGGTCGATCGAACTTGGAGATTCAGTCGACTAGACAATGTATTTTTCTATTTTCTATAAATATTCCAGTGGCAGAGTTTTTGAGAAAATCGTTTCTTCCAAGCTAAGTTTCCCCTTTTCTCTATCTTCTCTCTAGCTTTGAGGGCCCGGGGCTTAGTTTTGTGTTTGATCCTTTGTGGATCCTTGCTATCGAGGCCGAGGGCATCGCATCCATCCGGTCAAATTCTCGTTCTGACGTAGTTCAGTTTTGAGACGTCTAGTTCTTGACTCTCTGAGATAGGATTCTAGACCCTACTGCTATATAAGGACGATATATGTAATTATATGTGTTTTAACCGGGTAAAAAATACATCAAACGTGATTTTCATGTGTAAACCTTGATTTTGGGTAAAAGTGAGTTTTTACACCTTTTCTTGGTTATATACATGATTCAGGTACGTGGTATCCGTACTTTTAAAAAGGAGGTTTAAAAACGAGGTGTTTTGTGAAAATGAAAAAAAAAAACGTCCTTTTTGAGATTTGGAGCTAACCCGCGGGGTTGAGTGTCAACTCTTAAATGTTTTGTTGGAAATAGTTTTAGATCTCCATGTTGATGGATTGGATCTCTTTTTATACATGTGGTATATAAACTGTTTTGTGGGTTTTCATAGTTGAGCTACGATGGATTTTTAAATGTTTTCCATAGATGTACCGTGACAGTGGATTTGGTTGAGTTGGGTTTTCATTGCTCATCGGTGTAAGTCCAAAAACGTGCGCAGCGTAGGTGCTCTGTGCCTTCGGGTTAATCCCGTAAATTGATTGTGTGTGGGTGCTTTGTATCCTCGGGCTTAGGTCCCGTAAATTAAGCTGTAGGTGCTATGTATCTTCGATTATCTCCCGTAAATTGAGCAGTTTGGGTACCTTCGTTAATGGCATCATTGTCGTGACTCTGTATAGAACTTGTCATTACTAAACCTGTGAATCTAAGGTAATGGACGAGAGTCTATAGTTGTTACCTTTGTCGGTGTGGCAGAGTCGGTACATAGGGTTACATTTGGTCTTTTCTCCTCGACTGTATGCCCTTAGTAGAGCTTACTATTTATTTACAGCTTTTTCTTAACTGTGGCATGATATCTATTAGGATGATATGCATAGTTTGAAGGATGAAAAATGTAGAATTTTATGAGATAAAACTTTTTTGAGACTCGTGTCTGTCATATGAAAAAACTTGTGGTTTTTTAGAGAAAAACCCTTTTTGGCTCCTGTGGTTGAGCCTGTGTGTGTGTAATTGCATAGCCTGCTTTACAGTTT
>JAOTRH010141306.1:0-13770 GCA_034768845.1 Heliamphora exappendiculata | reverse complement strand
ACTCGTGCTATACACAAAACAAAATAAATATATTTAATAATATACTAAATTATTTAAAGTTTAATTAAATTAATAAAAATTAAAATAATATAAATTATACATGTGGAAAAAATATTAACCTGAATTCATTTCATATTTATTTGGGTAAAAAATTAAAAAATTATTAAATTAATTTGTATATAATAATATTAATTAAGAAATCATAAAATTATTTTAGTTTTGCATTAATTTCACATCTTTTTTTTAGATGAACATGATACATTGCTTGTGTACAATTTAAATTGTTTATTCTAGATTTTATTTATAAATTTCTGTATATATAAACTAATAATATGATCATTATATTAAAACATGATAAAAAAGTAAGTTTAAATTTTATATATTTTAATAATTTTTTTATTTTTATAATTAATATTCAACTAAATTTCAAAATAATTACTTTATTGTTCTTAACTATTTGTATGATTATTCAATTTTACTTAACTTGATTTTATTTTTAAATTTTTAGATTGTTAAACTAATTCATAAGATGGTTAATACATCAAAAATTCACATACTTTAATTCTAAATAAGTTATTATCACTAACTAATTCTAATAATACATAAAAAGTTCACATAATTTTAATATTAAATCGGTTAATATCACTAACAAATTTTAGTTTTATAAATTACACATTTAAAAATAAAAAAATATCGTGATAAAAATTAGAAAATGAAGAAAACAAAATTAAAAAATGAAGAAATTCTCAATAATTCTTCAGTTTTATGATAAACATATTAAAAAAATTAAGAAATTGCTAATTAAATATATTATTTTATCTAAATAAAAATAAATTGGTGAATGAAGTCGCAAATAAGAAAATATAAATGTAAGAAGATCTACAAATTTTATTATAAATATATTTAAAATTATCATAATTTAATAATATTTGATAATTAATATTTAAGTTTAACTTTATAAAAATAGTAGAGAATATATGGTTTGACTTTTTTTTTATATATAGTACTAATTAAAGTTATAAATTAAATATTTGAATGATTTTACCATAATTATTAAAGAATAAATAATAAATATAATCAATAATTTATTGATATGTATATTTTTATATTTAATAAATTCAAAAAATTTTAAAAATAATTAAGAATTTAAATTTTAAAAAACTAACAACGTTTTACTATTAAAAAAAAAAAGAAATAATGCTTTTCCCTTCTTCAGTCCCCCAGCTAAAAAAGGAAATAATGCTTTACTTAAATATCTATAGTCTAATACTACACCTGCTGCTCAAAAATAATTTTATCGCTGCAAACTTTAAAATATAGTAACTTTCATTTACAAGTCCATTTTATATAAAATTAACCGTCTAATAGTTTTCTTGTTGAGATTTATCAAATAAAATACGAAAGATATCAAAATTTTTATAAAAAATAAAACATTTAAATTTTACTGTCAATAAATTTCACTAGTATCAGTGCAAATTTCACTATCTATGAAATTTTATTGACGGATAAAATTCATTATCAGTAGGATTGCAACTAAATTTTCAAAATGAATAACCAAAAATAAAATTTAACTATAATTACAGTCGAGAAGATTCTGTCACTATTTTCGTACAAAAATAAATAAAAACACATAATATTATTGCGGTCGAGAAGATTCTGTCACTATTTTCACACAAAAATAAATAAAAACACATGAGATGATTGCGGTGTACAAAAATAAATGTTTTTTTTTTTGTACTTACCATCCCATATGTTATACCTCTCTCCTCATCTAAAATACACTTGTATTGACAAAATGGGTAAGGGATAATAGTTGGGGATGAGATAATAAAGAGAGGTTATGGCCAAATGGATATAGATTTAGGAGAGAGAGAGAAAAAACAAACATCATGAGAGAAAGAGGGAAAGCAATAAGGTGGGTCATGTATTCAGGCTAATTAATGCAAATTATAAGTAGAAGATATCTCTTTGCCAATGGGGAATGACAAATTTTCACTTTAGTTTCATCATGTTTCTATTTTGGTATGTGTAAATTTTTTTTATTCTCGATAATAAATAATGTGAAAATAGAATTTGTTTCTCTTGTCTTGTTTTTTCTCGTCATGCTTCTAATTACAAAAATTAATTACTTTTTAAATATAAATACACGTACAAGACTTATTTTTAGAAATTAAATATAATAAAAATTAAACATAAAAATATTAAATTTATCTCTCATTTTGTATTTCTATATGTCTTATATTTTATATGTTTTAGTTTAAAGATTCATCAACTTTTACTTTTTATTTGTTATGTTATTTATAATTTTTATTAGTGTCGTTAATTTAAAACTTATGAACTATTTTCAATATATCTTTGCTCTTACAATTTTTAAATATTTTTCTCATTTTTTTGTCCGGATTATATAGGAGATGAAAATGAGAATGCTCATCCTCGTTTTATCCCTCCCTCTTGACATTCCTGCATCTATAATAAAGATTCAAAAGAATAGAAAAATGGAGAAAAGATGAAAAAGAGATAGAGAGGGAGAGAGAGAAAGAGAATGAAGCCGGAAGAAAGAGTGGGCTATTTTAGAGTGAGAGAGAGAGTTTTATTATTAGACTAGTAATTTTATATGAGACTAAATGTTAAGCTATTAAAAAAAATTACATAAATCAGATAAGTGCTCCAAAAATAAAAATATTAACGTGGATGTGTGATAAAATTAGAAAAGTTAAAATTAAAAAAAAAATTCGTAAAATAGTAGGAGTTAAAGTTGAGAAAAAATAGATTAAGATGATTTGTATATATACAACGTAGATCAACTATTGCAATAGTAAGAAAAAATAACAAGATCGTAAGTAATGAAAATACTAGAAAGAAGGATAAATCTTTGGGATACCCTATTGAAAAAAGATATAAATTTATTAAAACTAACTGAAGATCTGAACCTTAACAAAGTAAAATGATCTAAAAAGATTCATATAGTTAATTCTAATTGATTAGAACAAATGCTTAATTCAATTTAACTTTGTTTAATTAGAGAGAGAGAGGGAGAGAGAGGGAGAGAGATTCTAATTAGGCATCGTTTGGTAACGTTTACAGTTTTTTATTTTTGTTTATAAAAAATAAAAAATATATTTTTGTTTATTTTTATAAAAAAGATAAACAAAAACATATTTGGCACATTAATGTTTGAAAAGTAATAGTTGGAGGTTACGGATAAATGCAGTGGTCGGAGGTGGTATTCGGTGATGACAGCAATAGATAGTGATGGTGGTCGAAAGTGGTGGTTAGAGCGGGTGATCGGAGTTAGTTGTCGGATGGTGGTGGCCATATGTTGAACTCGGAGATAGTAGTAAGAGATGATGGTCGGAGGGGGTGGCCAAATGGGTGGCGGAATGTGGTAGTTGGAGGCAGTGGTCGGAGTTAGTGGTCGGATGTAGCAGTTGAATGTAGTGAAAAAAAAATACAAGCAAAATTTGTTTACAAAATAAATGAAAACATAATTTTTTGTTTATAAAATTTTTGTAAATTTTAAAAATTATTTACAATTTTTTTAAAATAAAAATAATTATCAAATATATTTTTATTTACAATTTATAAAAAAATTTAAAATAAAAATAAAAAAATAAAAAATATAAACACTATCAAACCGGCCTAACAATGGTTTTTCTCCCTAGTTTTCTAAGGAGACTGCCTAGTTATAGTTATTGGCCCTATTTGAATAATTTTATTTATTTATTTATTAGTTTATAAGTTAAAAAATAAGTTACGTCACTTAAGTAATTAAATAAGTTAAAAATAAAAAAATAATTAAATAAGTAAATAAATTAAATAAACTCGTTTGGTAGTTAAATAAGTCAAAATAAGTCAAATAAACTAACTTATAAACTGGCTTACAAGAAAATAAGTAAATAAGCTCGTTTGGGTAACCTGATTTATAAATAAATAAGTCACAAGCTACCCAAATAACATAATTTAAATAGAATTTGATTTATTTATTAATAAATAAATAAATAAATACGCAAATTGCCCAAACGGCCATTATTGGTGGTGTTATTACGTGGTGGTGGTTAAGTTCAATTTTGGATCTATTAAGTATGTACGGTTATGAAAAAGATGAGGATAAAAAAGTCTATAAAACAAATATAAATTACTTTACGCCATGAGGAAAAAAAATAAAAGATCTAAGCTATTAAATTTTTTTTTTTTACCCAGCACCTAATGATGGCATTTAGAGAGCTAATCAAAATTATTTATAGATTGTAACTGAAAAAAATAATAATTTTAATTTGTAAAAAAAATGGTTAATGTTTAGAATAGTTGATGAATTATGAATTTTAAATTTAAATTGTGTTAAAAGATGGAATAGTTTTGTTAATAACCACAAACAAATTTCTAGATTGCCAAACACTGTCAGTTTCTTTTTCAAAGTTAAAATCTACGAAGCTAGGAAGAAAGGCATTGCCAAATACCCCTAACGATAGATGGCATCTTTATAAGGAATTTATCACCAATTCTCATATTAAAATATTTGTACATAACCACATATATATATATATATATATATAAGTCCTTGTTGGTGGGTTATAAACCAACCATAATTGTTAATACCATACTATATCGGTCGGTCGGTATCGGTCAATATGTTTTAATTTAAAATAATACTGGTGCACTAAATATTTAATTTTGTACCGATCAAAATATTGATTTATACTAGTCTGTATTGACGTACTGGGCAATATCGGCTCATACCAATAAATACCGAGTATGTACTAGTCCATAATTATTTTAAAAAAATTAATTTTAATTTATTTTCTTAGTTTTTACTTTTCATTTTTATTTTTATAATCTAATTTTTGTTTCAAATAATAGCATAAATAAAGGGTTCTAAAGTCAATTAATATTATTATTAAAAATTTCAATTGCAAAATTTATATATATCATTTCAAGTTAGCTCTCTTATATAAATAATGAGATTAAAAATTAATTTATACTAATTAATTGAAATATTATGTTAGATAAATATTTATATTATACTAAATTATTTGTTGTTGAACAATATTTTTAAAAAAACATATATAATATTTTATAATTATAAATCCGAAATAGTATCCAATATTTTATCGGTATCAGTACGTACTGTATCAATTAAAAAATCGGAACACTATCCGTTACGGTTAGGGATGTCTAATAGACCCAAAAAATCATAAACCAATCCAACCCGACTTTCATAGATTAGGTTGAGTTAGTTTGGTTCTGTCAAGTACTGGGTTAATCCTAGGTTTTAAAAACATTCCGATGTAGTTGATTCGGTTTATATATATATAAATTTTTTTTAAACTAATCCAATCCATGAACTGAAAGTAAATATATAAATTCTATAAAATTATTATTTATATTATTTATATCCTTAGTTATAGTTAAAAATGTGTAAATTAAAAACAAGAAGAATGAAATTTAAGCCGCTCAACTTGACATTTTATACAAAAAAAAATTTAAATCGTTCATAGAATAAGACATATATTATTATTTTAGAATATTTTATTAAAAAAATATTTAATTTAATTAAACTGCAGTTCTAATTCGAACCAATCTAAATTTTTTCGAGTTGAGTTCGGTTAGTTTTAAAACATGAATAATTTCTTTCTAGAGTTTAATATTTTAAAATCGACCATCAATCTTGACTGAATCAGCCCTAAATTAAATTCTAAATCAATCCAGATGGAGTGATGCCCACACCTAACTAAGTTTGCCCGCCCCTATCTAAGTTACGCCAGTTATTCAAACCTATGGAGGCAACGAATATACATAGGCATCGATTAGGCGTACTTAAAAAACGAGTGGCGTAACAAGCAAAGAAAAGAACAAATATCTAAATATATGACGGGATGGCCAGCCAATTCATGGCATTCCACACTTCCATTTCGAATGTCGTGCCTTTCAATGGGCATAATTTCTTCATATATATTTTTTTCCATTGAATTGGTTTATTAAGTAGAGTTTGTGAAATTTTTTATTTATGTAAAAAATATAAATTTATTTAATATTTATATTTATATAATTGGATAATGTTTATTTAACTAGTTTTAATAAAAATTATATTAATTACTGTTTATTTATTTGTAAGTAAATCTAATTCATTTATATAGTTACAGAAATTAGATCAATTTTTATTTTTACATAAATAATAAATTTAACGAACTCTATTTAATACACAAATCTAATCATATATATATATATTTAATAGGTAAACCCATTAAAAGCGCAACGGCATGCTTTGCTTGCACCCATTGTAGGTACCTACCTGCCTTCAACTGTTATCAAGACCTCCATGCATGAAAGACATTTATTGTAAAAAAAAACTGTTTGACATTGCCCTGAATTTCTCCACTGGAGAATTTGGTTCGGACCTAAAGGGCGTTTGAACAATTTTGGGCAGTGGCCGGACTCTGAAGTTTTGGTTTTTGGAGGTTTTCGTTCGGACGGGGCTCATGGGCATTCTGACGGTAGAGATCAGTGCGCGACATGAAATGTTCTATCAAGCCTGGTCTAGACAAAGCATTAGGTGTCCCAACGACGCCGTCCTGGAGACAATTTTTTTGTCTTATTTTAAGTTTTTGTGAGAGGAATATAAATAAATAACTAACTTTAGGGCTCGTTTGATTTTGGTGAGATTAATAGTGAGGTGAAGTGGAATTAAGAATGAGGTGAAATTAGTTTTGTTTTTTTTTTATTTGAATATGATTAAGTGATGGACTAATAGTGACCTAATATTTGACTAGGGTGTAATTAAATGATATAATATTGGATTTAATTTATAAATTTTTAATATTATCCTTGTATTAAAAAAATTAAAAAAAATATGTTAGTTTTTTTTATATATATATTAGTTACTAAGTTAATTTATTTTAAAATTAACTTAAGTAAGCTAATAAGTTAAACTTTATGTTATTTACTTTAACATTTTTTATTTTTTATTATTTTTTTAAATTTTCAAATTCATTTCTTGGATTAAATAAATTAGAAGTAAAATTAATATTAATATTAATATAATATAATAAATTTAACTTAATTTTAATATATAATTAAGTTAAAACTACGGTGGAGACGTGAGCAATGCTTGAGTGCAGCTCCTCTGGAGCAACAACGCCAATTTTTCCTAATCCAATGGCCCAGATTTAATGCCAAAACTTGTTTTTTGTAACAATACATCTGGACCATCGATTAAATTTTAGGCCACGTGTCACCATCTAAACTATGCAAAGCAAAAGATCAGCCCCTTATCTTCTTCTTTCAAAACCTAGCTCACGCCACGGAAGACGAACGCAATCGTGGAGGATTTTCTTCATCTTCTTCATTACTATTAATCCTACCGATTGAGTGCAATCCTAGTGATCTTCTCCATCTTCTTCATCGATCTCTTCGAAGATGGCGAGGGGACCCAATCTCAAACATGAGGACGACAACGGCACCGATGTCGTGGAGGATCTCGGCGAGGACGATGATGACTCCTCCATTGAAGTAGGAATTTTTCGTTCGATGCTCCAGAGAGAACCCAACCGTGCTAGGGTTAGAGATGGAATGGTAAAATTGGGATTTCAGTTATTGGCGGAGGCTTAAATTGACACTAAGAGTTTTTTTTTTTTTTTTCAAACCATGGATTACCAGTAACACCTGTCACCCGTCTTTCCCAATCCATGGTTAAGGAGGATTGGTAATGCAAAAAGATTGTTAGTCCCACCCAATAAATTAAAAACAAACATGATATTGTTAAGTTCATTGAATTATTAAGCCAATCTTGCCTCTAGAACGGGCATCAAACAGGCCCTTAATGCCATCTAAGGTTAAAAGAGACACTCAAGATACATTGAGAGAGGCTTATAATCTTTATTAATTATATTAAATTAATTTTTATTCGTCCGTATATGTAAACAAGTCACAAAATTATATATATTCTTGTATTGTTGTGATTATTAATTTTTCTATTATTTTGTGTCAATTAAAACTAACAAATCTGTTGCACAACAAAAACAATACTCCATTCAACAACTTAGCAACAAAAGTATTTTGAATTGAGTAATATTAATTTGTTTTTTTATTGATTAATTGAGAAAATAATAACTGATCAAGTAGTACTTATCAGACTTTTTCATTTGTTAAGAGTATAATTTTAGAATATTAATAAATTAATCAATGATTTCTAAGTATAAAAATTTAACACAATGCTTCATTTAATGGGGTAGTAAAAAACACTTTCATATTGAATAATATATATTTGAAAAATAAATATGATGCATTTTGATTTGACAAAAGCATGCTTTTGCATTATGACCAATTACAATAGAATCACGCTCATAATGTACAATACATGTTTGTATAATGCATTGGTCTACTGATTATACATTACATAATATATTACATAATACATGTTTTTACAATATGTAATTATTAAATTATGTATTGCAAAATAATTACATTATAGAGAATACATTCTCAAAATTCATATGTGACGATAATTTTTTCCTTTTTTCAAAGTTAAACCACAAATATTTTTAATTGTTGCGGTGACAATTCCAAGCTAACATGTAATATCTCGACCTTTCTCATAATGATGATATTATTCGTTTTAGACAAAACCCTTACAGTTTTTGTTCTTTCTATGAGATCACCCATCATTGCATTTACTCCAATGTGAGTAAGTTTAATTGAGTTCTGATAGAGTCTTTACTACTCGAAAAAAGCCTCGTTGCTATGTAGAGGTCCAAAATTTTTCTTTTATAGTCTAAGAACTCATTCTATTTTTTCGATGTGGGATACTAGAATATCGCAATCCACCTCCTTACGGATGCATCCCTTGTGCAGTAACTTGCCAGTTCCGGTAGCCTACTAGGCCTTATCGATCCGTCCACTCAATAACTCGCCCACGTGACACGCGAAATGGTAGGACCCACACTCGGAGGTAAAGAGAGTCGATTTTGATACCATTTATAATACCCCGGCCCTTTTTCATGACAACAATATTATTTATTTTGGATAAAGTTTTTACGATTTTATTTTTCCAAAGAGATCATCTATCTTTGTATTACTCAAGCCTAAGTACGCTTAACTGAGTTTTGTTAAGGTCTCTATCACCTGAAAAAAATAGCTTGTTAGTATGTAAAGATTCAAAAATTTTTCTTTATAACTCAGAAATTTTCTCTTCCTTTTTTGGGTGGGATACTAGAATATCATGTAACTTTTATGTCTCAAATTTTACACACATGTTCCTCACATTGAAAAGAAAACAAGAAGAAAAAAAAACAAAAATAATAAGAAATAATTACACAAAAGATACCATCTTTTGGTGCGGATAAGTTGGTTTAGATATCCTGAATTATCAAAAAAAAAAAAAGAAGATATAATCTCAAAAATAAAATTTTAAATTGTCTCCAAATCTAAAAATATGAATTAAATTAATTTTGTTTGTTATTTCACATATTTAAAATAAATTTAATCCATTTTTAAATTTTTTCAAAGAGTTTGAATTTTATATTTGATTATATAGTATTGCTGAAAACAATGAGAAACGAATGGTCTTTGCATAGAAATGACAATTTTTCTTACTTTCGTCCCCTTATGTATTCTCAATATTTTTTTATCCCTAATAATAAATAGAGTAGTTACTATATTTGTTTTTTTGTCTAGTATCTAATTATATAAAATAATTTTTTTATAAAATTTGTTTTACATTTTATATTTTTACTTTTAGCAATTCAGGGAATTATGTTATTATTTATTTTAGTAATTATAACTCTTTTTAGTATTATTATTTTTGAACATAAGAATTATTACCACCCCATTCCCCTTCTCACCCACCCCGTTAATTCTCTTTTTCCATTTCTACCCCAATTAAATCGGAATATTCCATCTCCGCCCCACCGAAGTCCTGTTGACATTCCTATCTTCATGCATTTGCATGAATCAATTAACAGCCTTTCAGTAACATAAACTGCACGACAAATAATTGAAAGAATTTTAAATCTAAATTTAAAAAAATTAATCCACAAGTCTGAATCGTCAGGAACAATTCCGATTTCCGAAAGAATAACTAAAAAAAAAATGGTTGTTATTTCAGATCAATCGAATTTTGAAATTAATGCTGGAAGATTGCAGTATCGAAGGAGAAAGAAGCAAATTGAACCTCCTTCAGTAGTGGCAATCCACCAAAGTAGGCGCGGCGGACAAGCCAAGAGGCGAGTGCTTTTGCTGCGGTGGCGGCGACGGTGACGGTGGCGGCGGTGGTTGGTGGTTGGAGGCGAAAGCGTGCATTGATTCTCGAAGACCATCGTGTTCCGGTGCCGGAAGATTGAGATCCAGATCCAACGACAACACATTTCTCGCTTTCTTGGATTTCTGATCGTCGGAATCGAATCCAATTGGACTCAAAGACAAGGTTGTGTTGGTGGCGGCAAAACCTACAGACACCCGGTGACGCCTCATGTGCCCCCCCAACGCCTGTCCCGACGCGAACTCGGCGCCGCAAATCGAGCAGTCGTGAATCTTTGACGAGGTCTTCGCATTTCCGTACGAACTCCTGATGCTCAATTGAAGAGACGGAGAAGAAGACATTTGCGTCGACTTAAATTTCTCTTCTTCATCGTCGGACGATGGCAACCTCACCGGCCTCTTCTCCTCCGCCGTCGCCAGCCGATGCTTCTTGTGGCTAGCCCTGTGGCCTCCCAACGCTTGAAACGAAGGAAAAGCTCGATCACACGTCTTGCACTGGTAGCCATTACCACTCAATGGCGCCTGATCAGGAAATGTCCTGATCGTGAATCTCAACCCGGCGGTCTCGTGATCGTGATCGTTCGGCTTCAACGATGACATTGACGTGTCGATCGATTGGCCCTGAGCTAGAAGAATTAGGCAATTCGCCATGTCCTCCTCTTCCTCGGTGGCGCTCTCGACGAAATCAGACGAAGTAGCGGGCGAGGAGTCTGTAGTTTCCGCGGCGGAGACATTATTGTGATCTCCATTGCTTCCATAGCCACCGCCTCGATCTCCTGTTGGAGAAGAAAGGACGATCGAGAACGGAATCGGAGATTGAGGCCTGTGTCGCTTGGTTCTCTTGCGTTTCATGATGATCAAGTGGTTGAAGTCTTTAGGATCACGTGAACCGCCATTGAATTCCTCTAATAATTCCATGCTCTCTTAGCCTTTACAACCACCACCACCACCACCAATTAACTACACAAAACCAGAGAAAGATCAGAGAGAGAAGAGGAGAGGGAGGAGGACGGAGGAAGGAAACCAGTTTGGAGAGTGAGTGGCGTAAAGACGTACATATTTATACATACATACATACATACATACATATATATATATATATATATATGTATATACACACTTACCAATATAATTTGAGTTATAATTATTTATTTGTTAAAAATTATGTGATCAAATAATAGAATAACTGATAATTTGTCTCAAAAGACAAGTAATTATTCAGTTATAAAGTATTATGTGTCGTTGTAATATTTTTTTATTTAATTATATGAATAATTATTTAGTAATTTTAAAATATTATGTAAAAATTTTACATTGTACTTTTATTTAATATTGTAGCGATAAATTCGAAACATAATAGTTTACTTTATTATGTAGTTTGAAAACAAAAATTATATATAATATAAATTATAATTATTTATTAAACAAGAGTATTACTTAACACCGTCTTAGTAATACTCCAAGCGTAGTTAATAATTTGCCCAACCGTAGCTTCCTACCATGGCTAGGCAAAGACTATGCACAGTTTCTAGTCTGTCCCAGGGTGTCGATTCTGAGGAAAATTATTGGGTGATTTCGGAGTATTGAGTGGATATCTACATTGTAATATTAATAAATAAAAATATTCAGTAGATGTTAAGTAAGATGTCATTGTCTTTCATTTACTCAACAAAATTAATATAATATTGGAGTAATTATTTGGTATTCTTAAAGTATCATATAACAAGTCTACGTAATATTCTTATGTAATATATTAACGAAAAATTTTATAGTAAAAAAATAATAATTTATTTTTTTTGAATGATTAAAAAATAAATAGTAACTTTACATAGTATAAATTGCGATTACTTATTTATCGAAAATATCGCATGATATTATTTATATAGTATTCAAAGAGTACTTAATAATTTGTCAAAATATTGTGTTATGTAAAGTATTTTTCACTATATAATTAAAAAAAATATTAGATACTTTCAGAGTACCATGTAGGTGATTCCACGTAGTACCATTGACAAATAAATGATCGCAACCTACAAAATGTGAGTTAATTATCATGTTATTATCGTAAATTTTATTACTATCATATTAAATAAGAATACCATATAAATTTGTCACGTGATATTTCAAGACCACCGGATAATTAGTCGAATCTACAGACAAAGCAGACCGTTATTTACAGAGGGGAAGCTAAATAGTTGGAGGATCTAAGGTTTGTTGAACGTAAATTCCGTTTCTCCCTCTCTTTCTCACATTTTGGGCTTTGCCAGCCAACTCCGCCTACCTGTTACCAAGAAATAAATTTCTATGTCGACGTCGAGAAAGAACAGATTTGGAATAATTAATAAAAATCCAAGGGGCTATTTGTAATTTCATGATATAAGAAAAAAAATATTTATCACTCAGTTGATATTTGTCTGAAAAGTGTTGAATATTTTATTTTGAAGATATTTGAAGACCAATCTATATTTACACAATTCCTAGATATAATTTATTGTCGAATGGATGAAGTGATGATATTAAAATGCATACACTGTATATAAATTTATTAATTTATAAAAAAAATAAATAAATAACTATTGATAACTACAAATAACTAATCCAACTACCTTAAAGAAATAATATTCAAGTGTCCTTTAAGTAATTTTTATTAATCCCCATGTGAGTCTTGAAATTAAAATTGTGTAATAACTCGCCCAAACCATCCAATCGTTCTGCACCCGCCCGCTTCACATCGATCCACTAAAACGATTTTAAAATAGCATAGCAAGTTAGGCGAGTCGTGCTTAATATATGCAGGTCGATTATGAATAGAAGTTTTATATGCATCATTCGTTATATTAACCGACTTGCCTGCCTATATGTTTTAGTACTAATTTTTTAGAATAGTTTGCCTAACTCAACCCTTGCCTAATGCTTATTGCATTCCTTTCTTTCCACTTGTCACACGAGACACTCTCTCTCTCTCTCTCCTAGGGTTATGGCTTGTTAATTACAATAACTATGCTATTTTGTGTCAAAACAACAAATTTGCTGTAATTTGTACATATGAGATTAGTTGATATTTGAATAAAATATTTATTTATTTTTTAAACCACTAATTCGTCCAATTCGCGACTACAAAACTGTTAAAAAAAATATTCAATTTGTCGATTTTTTAAAGTGGGTGGTTCGGTGGTGGGTTGAAATTTTTTATACCGCCATAAATGATTTGGTTGATAAATTTAAATTCAATCCGCACCACGCCAACCCATGCACACTCTTACTCGAAATGTCACGTGTCATCTTTCAAATTTCCATAGACATTAAGATATCTTTCATAAAAAAAAATTCCTACGATGTCAAGTGTTATTTAAATAACTTCTATTAACCGTCATACTCTTATCATTAACCATTACTTGTCATTCTTCAAAATTTTTTATGCGGGTATTGTTAGTCCAAGAGTTTCTTTAATTGATTTTGATGATTTTCATAATTCATTTCCTATAAATAAATGTCTTTAATTGGATAATATTTCTTATT
>JAOTRH010141295.1:0-13770 GCA_034768845.1 Heliamphora exappendiculata | reverse complement strand
GACAAAGTGTGTGATGCATGCCTACAAGGCAAACAAACAAGAAGCTCTTTTCATTCCAAAAATGAAATTTCAACTTCTAGGCCTTTACAACTATTACATATGGATCTTTTTGGTCCAACAAGGACTCTAAGCCTTGGAGGCAAGAGATTTGCCCTTGTTATTGTTGATGACTTCACAAGATTCACTTGGGTACTGTTCTTAGCTCATAAGGATGAAGCCTTTCACTTAGATTTCATGTTCGTTGGCACATTGGACACCTAAAAATGTCTCTATAATCCCTTAAACATAATGATCGCGACCTTTTGTTGTCACGATCGTGAGTATTTTTTCTTTATTATCGCGGCCGCTACATATTTTCTTCATAACCGCTAGCTTTTTCTTATTTTTGTTACAACTACAGCATTATATTGCCACAGCCGTGAACGTTTTATGAGGCCAATAGCTTAGAAATCATGCTCGAATCTCTTTGTTCTTTCTGTTTGACTTCTATATGCAGCATGTTAGGAATATGAACTGTACAATATGCCTCCCTTAGCACTTTTTACTTTCTTTTGATAAGATCCTTAGTCCCCATTTGTATGTTTTAGTTTATTTCGCTTAAACAATAAATGTGGCATATTTACAAACGATAACCATATTGCATGACCCTTAGGATCTTTTCTCGTCTTTTTAGTCATAATTTTCTTCTTCTCTATTTGTTTTTGATTGGACTCTCTTTAACTTCGTGTTTTATACATGTTGTCTTTGAAATGTTTTAAACAAGAACTAATATTGACAAAGTATAGGCCAATTTCGCGGTTGGGCGAAAAGGAAGCTTAACACCTTCCTTTTTCGTACCTTAGCCTATAGACCCTCTTTTTCTCTGGTTACGTTTAAATGACCTGTGGCATACTTTTTTTTTTTTTTTCAAAAACTAAATGACGACTTCATTTTCTACATGTGTTTGTATATATCATGGACTTTTCGTTATAAAAGAAACATTTTATTTTCTAAAACGATGGATATCCAACATATCATTTTTTAAACCCATCCAAAAAAACCCCCATAGTTTTTCTAACGACTCTGTTGGGGAATGAATTTTTTTTTTTTAAATCATAAGAGAACTTAACTTGAAATGTCATTGGTTCTTGTTGTAAACTTTGTTAGGGTTGTATAGTAAAAACTATGGTTTTACTTTTAGTATTTAATTTTATATTTTAATAAAATTAATTTTTCTATTTTATGAGAATCTTAATGAGTAATGTATGTATTTTATTATTTATTTAATGTTGTTCATAGGTGTTTTTTATTCTATATAGTATTTAATCGGATGTGTAGAGTTCGGCTTACACACAGAAGATCAGATTATCGATTCTTATAGAATATAAATTTTGGTTCACAATTTAGATGGAATTAGACACACTATCGGTACGGCTGTAGCACAATATTTTAGTATATCTGTCTTGATTACGGAGAATGGTAATTATTTCGACTTATTGTGTTAGTACACTTTGTGTGTATTGAATAGGACCAAGTTGGAGTAATTAATTTTGGACTAATTTTATAAAAGAATTTACACCCCATGATTATTATGAGTGCTTATGCTCTTAATTCTAAAATAATTATTATTTGCGTAAATTTAATATTCGTTGTTATGATTTATTAGAGAGCGATCTTGCATGGGTCTATAATTCCAGTGAGTTGGATAGCAATATAAATTATATGGTGAATATTAAATATTAACGAAATTCACGTCCTGGATAATCGAAATTGATGATAACCCATTAAGGAAGCGTATAAATTTTGACCGAACCAAACCATATAGGTGGATTTTGTAATCCGACAGTCAAATAAGTTAACCGAAAGTGTTTAAAGAATTTTTTAAGAATTCGATTAAATATAATTGTCAGTAATTTAATTTAATCTATGGGTATCAATAATCTTAACGTTGGGAGAATAAATAAAAATTTAATAATAGGAGCTCGAATACTATGGTTTTGAGAATAAGATTGGGAGTGTAATTATAATTCTTTAATAGAATGAATTATATTTTATGTTTTTATGAAATTGCTTTTGGGATGAGACATAATTTCATAATTACGTTGCAAGTCCATTTCTTATTTACTCCATAGGTCCTGTTGTACCCTATTTATATGCTATTATAAAATCTAGCCGCCAAAGATATTCCTTATAATGTTCTATGGTTTTCACTTTTTGTGAATCCAAATAATAGACGACTGAACAGGTTTTGAAGAACACGATAAATCAAAACCCGCACTTTATTCGTGTTTAGTATTCAAAAATACAATAGAAAGCTTATGTCAAATATTTGACTAGAAGTCAAAAATCGCGACATATCGTTGAGCAGAAATTATTGCAGCAACCAAAATCATCAAACCAGATTTCAAAAGGTATAATCATATAACTAACTTTGGGAATATTACCGAATTTTATTTTGATTGTTCATTGTCAAAAGTTTTAATCTCGAGACAGTTTCGGCATTTGCCTGTTCGGATAATTTTTGACTAAAATCATACACATAATCTTAGGATCTTGGCAGTTTGCCCCAACAGACTTTTCATTAGTATTTGCATTTGCATTGTACATTTTTCCATGCTTGATTCTCAAAAACCCCGCTCCACCTAACCGATACCTCGGTCAGTTTACTGTCTCAAGACTATGTCGAGGAAACTAACAAGCTTTCTGGCCACAAGCTCTCATAAATGTTGCAAAAGAGTTGTTGCGTACCATTTGATTATGTCTCGCACCATTACTGGGCTTGTGAGGTATCTTCTGGACTCTATTCAGAAGGTACACTGAGCGCAAACTTACTAGCCTTCTCATGTTACATATAGTTTCTTAGACCCCTTCCTTTTAAGATCAATAAATCTTTTAGGTTTATGTGATTTTTTTGTGAATGCTTTTATTTTCATAGCTAGCATCCCTATGTAGGATAGTTTTTGTTTCTCTGTCCTTTTACCGGATACAGGTTGTCTCGGGTTTAAACCCTGGCTGATGAGTTCCCCAATTTACATTAGTCTTTTCAGCTCAGAGGCCCCAGATTATAGCTTCGTACAAAGAAGAACTTATTTGCATTTGGGCCCAATCTCCAATAAGAAGACTTAGAAGGTTAGAACTGTTAAACTCATCAATGGCAGACCTAGAGTTGACCATGGCTTATATGAAGGGGGTAATCATGGATTTGCAACGGACAGTAGAGGAAGTTAGTACTACTGTAAATAATCAGGTTAAAATTCAAACCCAGTGTTAGGCACAGATTCAGGCTTTGCAAACTTAAGTAATGGACCCCAAAAACGTTCCTCAAAATGAGCAAGAAAATGGGGTAGGAGATAATATTTAGGATGAGAACCTGTGCAGCGACCCGGTACGAGTTTATTAACATTTACCAATTACTTTAATATAATTAAAATTTTTAGAAATGACTTTTGACGATAATATAATATATTATGAGCGGTTGGTGGGAGTAGGGACACCGAAATAATAAATTGTGCGTGCAAGATATATAATACGAGAAAATCTTGATAACAATATGATTTAAATTAAAATTCAATTAAATTGGAAGGTTAAATAAAGAGGAATTAACCATAAAATAAAATTTATAAAATTTTCAGATTTTATATAAATAATTGTGTGCTTTCAATTTAGAATTTTCTAGAAAAAAAAAACATAAAATAAAATATATACATCTCAGCCGAAGCTGAGATGTTTCTGGAGGCATTCTGAAGACATTATACACAATATAAAATAGAGAGAGAGAGAGAGGAGAGGGAGAGAGACGAAGCAGAGATGACGCGCTTGTGTGCGCGACCATCCGCCACAGCCGTGCCCCGCCGCTCCTGCCACCGTCGGAGTCGTTGACTATCGACCCGTTGCCGACCTCCCTCATTATTTCCGTTTCTCCCTAGCTCTCCCTCCAACGCCCCCTGTTCTTGTTTCTTCATCTCCTTCATTCCCCCATTGATGGAGCTCGAGCTTGAGGACCAAGCTTTTTCGGCAACTAAGGATGAACTCTAAATTGGTGGCCACCAGTTGGGATTCAAGCCATCCGGATTAGAGATCTTGCAACTGGACCACCGAGAATCAAAGCTTCCCAAAAATTGCGGTAAATTTTTCTCCCTTGTTCTATGGCGTTCGTCCTTTCCCCACTTTTATTGATTTTTCTTTTTATGGGAGGCCACCGGGAATGAACCGTGGTGAAATAGACGCATTAGAGCTTCATGGAGCTTGAACTCAACTTGGTCAAAGCCCTTGGAGCCCAAGTTTGAAGTGGCCGAACCCTAGGGCTTGGGATTTTGAGCAAATTCTAAGGCGTCAAGCTTTTCGAGGTAAGATTTAGACTAATTTTAGTGCTGTCTTATAATTTGTGTTGATTTGATTGATAATTTTATGAAAACTCCAACTTGTGAGATTAACTAAGATTCTTGCTAATTTATGAGATGGTGGATTTGGGTTTATCGCAACTAATTGATATTATGGAATTCGAATCTAGAGCTGATAACTACATGTAATTTAAGATTTGAGAAACAAAAAAAAATCAAATTTGTTTATTTAGACTTAAAGTAGGAGGGTTTTGGTTGGAACCAAGGTTGGAGGCTAATTTTGAAGGAACAAGAATCTCCACATTTTAAAAGTATACACTGCATTAGTAAATTTGATAGGTATGTAGGGCAGCTTGGATCCTATTGGAACTAAAGCTAATTAGAAGGTCTAAACTAATTTAATATTGAATATAACCATTGGGGTGAAAGTGGACTACTTCGGATTGATGGGATCTTAGTTTATGTCTTCAGACAATAAAAAAGATTAGATTGATGAAAATTGAATGTGGTTACAAGGCATAAACTAGATATGTGATGTGTGGCTAATAAAATTTGTAAATTTTGGGATGAGGAATAAGCAAAGGGTTAATGATTATGATTTGGAAATTTAGCTACCTAAACTCATATAAAAATAATAATAAAATAATAATAAAACAAATATATATATATATATATAT
Source organism: Heliamphora exappendiculata (assembly GCA_034768845.1). NCBI lineage: Eukaryota > Viridiplantae > Streptophyta > Magnoliopsida > Ericales > Sarraceniaceae > Heliamphora > Heliamphora exappendiculata. The sequence continues at coordinate 8,774 of JAOTRH010141295.1, read as the reverse complement.
ATATAATTAGAATGCTTAAATTTCACTATGAATGGACTTAAAAAGGGGATAGTATGAGGTTTAACTCAGATCATAGTAACTTCTAATGGGGCTTGACGAAAATGAAGTGGAAGATGAGAAGAAAATTTTAGACGAGCTATCTGGGTTATATAACTTTTATGTTAACAAGTAAAAGATAAACTGACAATTTGATTTGAAATTTAAGGAGATATACATATATTTAAACCATATTTTCTCGTCAATGTAATGAACTTAGAAGGTCAAACCCATAGTTTTTAGAATAAATTTAGATAAGTTTAGAGGAAGTTATCAAACCTGAACTGGTTTTAGAAGTTATTTGACCAATTCAAGAATTTAAAGACTTGAACACTAAGTTTTATTTGTGTTGTCTAATGTTTCGAATGTAAAATGGGTAAAGTTAGAATATTTGAATAAGGTGATCATAATGTGAGTGGTATGTGTTGTTGAAATTCCTGGATTGATTAGCTTGCATTAATGAGCAAATTGATAATTTACTTAGGAAATCTTTTGGTAAACTTAAGATACTTTCATTCATGCGTGGCCTAAATAATGAAATGGATGGGTAAAGACATAATATATAAAAATGTGATTTTATTTGATTCATTAAAGTATTGTGAGAGCTTTATAACATCAATGTGAACCTTATGACATGAAGAATGATGTACGATAATGATAACATGAAACATAATTTGGAATATATGACATTGAACTAGAAAATGGGGCAACTTAACGATTAAAGAACGTGGTTTCTTTGAAGTAAAATTGATGAATTATGTCGATATTAAAACTGAATCTGTGATATAAGCAAGAAATTTGTAGTTATGGAAGTTGATTCATTCCCGATTTAAATGTGTTTTTCAAATGAGTTGGAATCTTGTGTTCATGAAAGGGATTTTTTTGTTGATAATGTTATGATATTAAAAAAAATAATATAATTCTTGAATTTGAAATTGATGATACGGAATTGAAAACATAATGATGTAACAATTGTGAATGAAATGGAAGATTATGTGATTGGGAAATTGGATTCGAGAGATGGACTCCTGGTTGTTTATAAATGTTGATATGGTTAATCAAATATTGAACCGAGGATAGTTGATGTGAATGTGATAAGTTGGGCTTGACTAGTTCCGCGGTAAAATACCGAAAACTTGCGCAAGTAGGGTGCCCTACTCATCGGGTTAGCCCCCGAAAAAGTGTGCATGGGTTGCCTACCCGTCGGTATTTCTTAGGAAAATCAAAAATGACGGTTGTCGTTGAGAGTTATAGAGCTATCTATTACCCAATGGCTTCGCGTAGCCTATTTGGGGAATAGGGGGGTTTCTATAAGCTGCACCCGACGTCAGTTCAATATCGAATTAATGGAATAAAATAAAAATGTGAATAACAGATAAATGAATTGGAAACTAAGATAATGAGAGTATAAAACTAATGAAAAGGAAAAAGAACAGGAAAGGGAAAAAAAAGGTTGAAATAAAAAAATTGAGATGAATAAGACACTGAAGCGAGTTAATGATAATATAAGATTGGAATAATTAATAGACGAATTAAGTGAAAGAGTCAGAAAATTTAATGTAAAGGAATCCAAATGAATCCATATTATCATTGAAGTTTATATTAACTAGAGGTGGATGTGAATTGTGAAATGAATAAAAAGGAAAAACAAAAGTCGAATAATTTAATAAGAAATATATATATAGTAAATAAAGTATGAAGAGATGATGAATAGAAATGGTAGTAAATAAAGTATGAAGAGATGATGAATAAAAAAATAGGTTATAAATATGATTGAATATGGTTGCATTATATCCTGCTCACTCACATCTCATAAATCATGCATTGCACTGTTTTTAGTTTTTATCCTACGCGCTTCGGCTCGCGTTTGTTGTTTAACATTTTTTCTCAAGTTTGAACGAACAAGAATATATGTCAGGTTTGTTATGGTGTAGAAGTGGTTCTTTTGAAGATTGAAGGAGGAACCTTATTCTTTGTTGTATAAAAGTAGTCAATTAGTAAATTTTAGTAAGTGATAAATGTAATGAAGGTGAGAATATAATGAAGTTTATCTTTGTAGTTAATTGATGAATTGTTATGGATTCATGGCTTAATTTAAATATAGGATTCTAGTAGGTGATATCCTAATAGAAGGATGAGAATGGATTTCTTTAGAATGTGAATGTGGTTATAATGGAATGATGAATGTCAGTTTTAACTGTGATTGTGGGTTGAAATCCAGGCGATGCCTGAGTATAGAATGTTATTTGGATTCTACAGGTTTACAGGAAATTTGGAATAGTCCAAAAAATAGAAGAGACTCTACCGAAATTTTTAAGAATTATACTTGGAATAATTTTGAAGTTTCGGAAATGAACTTCTTTTGAAACAAATCGCATTCAGATGTCTTTCTTTAAAAGTGGTTCAAACCATAAATAGGGTTTCATAGAAAGAGTTTCCTCGAATAGTCTATAAAGTTGAGTTATCATGCGAGGTTCACACACCCCGGAGCTGGGGGCGTGACAACCTGATACCCGAAGTAGCCCAACCGGGAGTGGTACCGCTTATGTGACCGGGAGTCTCGAAAAAACTCGAGGAGTTGAGGATTACATGCTGGACGTGGAGCGACTTTGTTTGTTCCTCAATGCAAAACTCCCAAAAAAATTTAAGATGCTTCACATGAAGAAATTCAATAGAATTCGGGATCCGAGAATCCATCTGAGAATATATGTGGGAACTCTATCGCCCATGAGAATTAGTGATCAACTGAAGGCCCAACTTTTCCAATGGCCTTTGCTGGGATTTGCCCCAAAATGGTTTCTGTTGTTGGATGCTATGAAGACGAGAACTTGAAAAGATATTGGTACTGCACTTATCAACTAGTACAATTACAACATTCAACTCGATATCACGACCCAGGAACATGAGACTACCAGACAGGATGTCAATGAGTCTTTTGTTGAGTTTTTAACCCGCTGAAGGGCCAAGGTAGCCAAAATAACAAACAGGCCATCGACAAGGAAAAAGTGAGGATGGTGGTGAAGAACCTACAACCACAGTTTTAGAAGTATCTGATCACACAACCTTTAATGACGTTTGAACAAGTATTCGATGCTGGGATACTGATAGAAGATGCTTTGCAGTCTGGTGATATTGAAAATGGAACCACAGTTTCAGAAGTATCTGATCACACAACCTTTAATGACGTTTGAACAAGTATTCGATGATGGGATACAGATAGAAGATTCTTTGCTGTCTAATGATATTGAGAAGGGAGAATCGAGCTAGAGGACAACAAGAAAATCTTATGCCAATAACCCCAATAACTCTACCAATTCGATAAGCTAGAGATACAAAGTAAACCTGTTAAACCTGAATCCAAACTGACCCATTTCATCTACCCAGCTTGCAAGTAAAAACCAACCTCGTAACTGGAAGAGAACCTTTACCCATCTAGCCGTTTCTTTATCTTACATTTTGTGCTGTCTGGTCAAAAGGGGTCTCTTGAAACCCTTGGAGCTGACCCGACCACCAAGTCCTTTGCCACCCAAATACAACCTGACCTAGTATTGTGCCTTTTACCAGGGGCATAATCATTTGACCAATAATTGTTTGAGGCTTCGGCACGAGATTTAGGACTTTATAAACAACAAGGTGATTCCCTCACCAACTGCTACTCAAAAGCTGAATGTGACTACCAACCCTTTGCCAAATCACCCAACGCAGCAAAATGTCAATGCTAACGAAGGAGAAATGAAATCTTTAACCCCAGAAAATTCATAGTTCTAGCAACTGAGCCAAAGCCTGCTGTAAACATGTCGTCTGGCCACGACGTATTGTTAATCAAAAACTTTGTTGAGGAATTGGTGCACAATGACTTTGACAATTTCCTGATCTTCGTTTTCCACGAGGAAGATGACTTTCCTTCCTCCAGTAGTGATGATGAAGAAGATAAAGAGGTCAGAGGTCTTTGGAAGGAATTAGAATGACTCGAGACTCTTGTGGGCCTAGAGGAGCCCAGAATAGAGATTAAATGGCATGTTCTAACCACTATGAGCAATGATACAACATGGTGTGGTGAGGCCAAACGGGGATTAAAGATTATGGATTTAGAGACAAAGGCATTTGTTGTGGGAGAATCATCAAATGGAAAAGGAATCGACAATAATGGGATCAAACAAGTGAAGAAAGCATCAATTAATGGAGAACGAATCGAAACAATGGAAGAACAAAGAGGAAAGGGGAAAAGTCTGCCTCAAGTAAATCACTTGGGTATTACGATTCCTGCATTTGATCCTTCAGTTTATATTGTTTCGTTTCATGAGCAAAAGCTAAGAACTCCTTTACCAGGGGGAGCGGTTCTATGCTTTCTTGATGTGAATGAGATCTTGTACGTAAAAGAGAATGACCTATGGGAACTCGAAGAATTGAAGGAAGGACCAATGGACATGGAAGTATACCACGATGAAGATGGAGATGTACCGGAATGCCATCTAATTGTAGGGGAACTGTATGATGATGGAGGGCCCTGGTCAGTTGGAGAACCTTGGGTACCTCGTTCACTATATGATTATGAAGATTCCTTTGACGAGATTACACTTCCTCAGCTATTTAAGTTAGAAACCGATGTTAATGAGAAATCTCACTGGTTCACGTAGAATCTAATGGGAATAGAAGAAGATCTTTGGAGAGTTGGAAAGGCAGATAGCACGTGGGAGATAGAAGAAGTTCAGCAAGAAGGCAACTGAGGAAAAGGAAAGGTGGAAGATTTCTGGGCTATCCAAGGAGAAGAATACTTAGTAACAAAAGTCAAGCAAGTAATCGATCAGTTTGAAGGACTGTGGCAACCCGGGGAACAGGTAGAACACTTAACAAGGAGTGAGAAACACTTCAAGCCCACTCAGTTAGAAAAGTGGCAGCCAAGTAAAGGAGCCAAAAAAACAAGGAAGCAGGGAGAAAGACAAGACAACGAGGAATAGGAAGTGGTGTTAAAGCTTTTAAGAAAGACATAGGCAAACGTCAGTATCTGGGGATTGTTAGTAGCTTCTCACAAACAAAGGCAGGCTGTGCTGAAAGCCTTAAACAAGGTAAACATCCCAATTGACGTTTCCTCTTATTAGTTGGTTGGAATGTTAGTACTGGAAAAATAGTGCAATCTGATTGCTTTTAGTAATAAGGATTTTCCACCGGAAGGACCATTCCACAATAAGCCATTGCATCTAACCATTAAATGCTTCGGAAAGTGGGTCCCGGTTGTTCTGATTGTTAATGGCTCCGCACTCAATGTATGCCCATTACATACGACCTACTGCTTAGGATTGAAAATATAGGATTTCAAACCAAGTGCACAGGGGGTACGAGTATATGACAATACACGAAGGAATGTTTTAGGTTTAGTAACCTTTGCTGTGGTAGTGGGGCTACTAGAAAGTGAAGTGAAATTCCATATTCTTGACATGCCAGCCTCATTCAACCTGCTACTAAGAAGACCTTGGTTACATGATCCGGTGATAAAAGTGATTCCGTCAACCCTACACCAGAAGGTCAAGTTGATAAAGGAATGAGTGACAGTCACTATCTTGGGCGAAATAGGCATCCTAACCCCTCTCAATGACACCACCCTGCTCCTTGAGATTTAGCATGGAGAGGAAGACCTCCTCCTCAATGGGTTTTATTTTGATGAAACCAAGGCTGTCCAAGTGTTAATGAATGAGGAAGACAATTTTGGGACTTGGCAAGAATTTGTAAGAGTTACAATGTCATCCATGTTTATCACAACCGCCATAAATATGGGCTCGGGTATAAGCTAGAATCAAAGAGTTTGAAGATTGGGGAATACGGACCAACATTAAATGGGTGCTTTATCAAGGAAACATGACTTCCCCTACTACGGATTTCCAGAACCATGGATCAAAGAAGGGAGTAATCAGAAATTGCCAGGATTAGAAATCTTCTTCAGTCATCAGCTGTCCAACAGTGAGAAAGGGATGGAAGTATGGAAAATGGGTTTTACCAAGACAATACCAGCTAATTAGGAAGACCATTTTGAGAAAGGAGATCTGAGTTCTTTCTTCGATGAAGAGATGGCATAAATGCGTATAGGCAATGAAGAAGCTATGCTGGTGACAGATGCTGACGAGCGTGCGGATCACACTATGCCCATTATGGACATTGTTGAAGTGATGCACAAAAGTCAGTCCCTGGAGTCTTTTTATATGTGTAATGTAGAAAGTGAGTTGAAGTACGAGTCCAATGATTCTGTATAATCGAGTCAGTAAACAGCCCTTGTGATGACAAGTCTGCCGGGAATGGACCTGTTAGCATCCTGAGTTCTTTCTTCTTTAACTCCGAAGCTGTAATCCCTTTTGAAATCAATGAAATGAATTCAAATTTCGCTTACTTCGTTGTACCTCAAATATCTTGCATGGATTCTAAAAATTTTAATAAATTCGAGGTGAATATCCCCCATGAATTAAAACTTTTAATTGAATAGGAAGAAAAGATGCGAACTAAGCCAGTAATAGAAGAAACTATTTTAATAAATCTTAATAATGAAAAAGATCTGCATGTGGTTTAGATTAGTTCTTCGGTCTCTTCGAAAGAACGTGAAAAGTTAAGCTTTTTATTAAAATAATTTAAAGATAATCTTACATGGTCCTACAAAGACAATCCCAGAATTGATCCCGACATTATGCAACATCAAATCCCTCTTTATCTCAATGCTAAGCCTGTCAAGCAAGAACTCAGAAGAATTTGGCCATACTGGGCTCTCAAGATTAAGGAAGAAGTGTCCAAGCAGATTGATGCCGGGTTCCTCATAGTCACAGAATGCCCAAAGTGGGTAGCCAACATTGTCTAAGTACCGAAGAAAGACAAGAGGATCCAAGTATGTGTTGACTTCAGAGATCTTAACAAGGCCAGCTCTAAGGATGATTTCCCCCCCCCCCCCCCCCCCCCCACATAGATGTGTTGGTCGATAATACTGCTGGGAATGCACTCCTATCCTTCATAGATGGATTTTTAGGGTATAACTAGATCTTAATGGTATCGAAAGACTGAGAAAAGACTACATTCACGATGCCTTGGGGTACCTATTGTTATAAGGTCATGTCGTTTAGGATAAAAACACAAGAGCAACCTATCAAAGGGCTGCAACCACACGGCTACACAATAAGATACACAAGGAGGTAGAAGTATATGTGGACGACAAGATAGTAAAATCCAAAACCAAAAAAGGGCATCTGGTGGCCTTAAGAAAGTTCTTCGAGCAGATAAGGAAGTATAAACCTGTAGAAATGCACTTTTGAAGTAACGGCTACGAAAATGCTCGGATTTATAATCACATAGCGAGGGATAGAAGTCGACCCGTCAAAGATCAAGGCTATTCTCGAGATGCCTTCCTTGAGAACTAAAAAGGACGCAAGGACCGTTTTGGGAAAAATTCAATTTATCGATCGATTTATAGCTAAATTGACCACGACCAGTGAACTCCCACTTCTATACAGTTTGTGTCGATACTACACACATTTGTGTCGACACAGATTCACTTTGTGTCGACACAGTTTCACATTTGTGTTAACACAATTTCTCATTAAAGAAAAAACCATCAGGCATTTTGAAATGCAATAAAAGACATGGTTAGTATGGCATATAAATCATCAATTTAGAGCACATAACATACCAAGTTCTCATCTAATAAAGCATATTCTTTCTTCATTTAAAGGTTTTGTAAAAATGTCCGCTAATTAGTAGTCGGTGCCAATAAATTCAAGTTCAATGTTTCCTTTTTGCACATGATCTCTTATGAAATGATGTCGAATCTCTATGTGTTTTGTTCTTGAGTGTTGTATAGAATTTTTAGATATATTAATTGCACATGTATTATCACATTTTATAGGAATATGATCTAGGTGAAAACCATAATCCTCTAATTTTTGTTTCATCCATAGAATTTGAGCACAACAACTTCCAGCTGCAATGTACTCAGTCTCGGATATAGACAAGGCCACTGAGTTTTTCTTCTTGCTAAACCAAGAGAATAGTGAGTGTCCTAGGAATTGACAAGTACCACTTGTGCTTTTCTTCTTTACTTTACATCCGGCAAAAGCAGCATCCGAATAGCCAAATAACTCAAACGCTATTCCTGTAGGATAAAATAATCCTAGGTTTTGTGTTCCTAAGAGATATCTAAAGATGCGCTTAACAGCGGTCACATGTGATTCCTTAGGATTAGATTAAAATCTAGCACACATAAAAACACTGAACATAATATCTGGTCTGCTAGCAGTTAAATATAAGAGGAATCCAATCAGACCTCCATAACGCTTTTCATCCACTGCTTTACCATCTTCATCCTGATCAAACTTTGTGGTAGGACACATTGGAGTTCCCATAGGCTTTGCTTTCTACATGTCAAACCTCTTCAAAATGTCCCTTGTGTATTTAACTTGATTAATGTAGATTCCTTCTTGAGATTGTTTGATTTGAAGTCCTAGGAAGTAGTTGACCTCTCCCATCATATTCATTTCGAATTCTCCCCGCATACACTTAGCAAAGTTCTTGCAAAGAAATTCATTAGTTGCACCAAAAATTATATCATCTCCATAAATTTGTACAACTAGTATGTCACTTCCCTGAGACTTGATAAAAAGGCTGGTGTCAATTTTTTCTCTAGAAAATTCATTTCAATCAAGAATTTGCTAAGTCTTTCATACCAAGCTCTAGGTGCTTGCTTTAAACCATAGAGAGCTTTGGTAAGT
>JAOTRH010141284.1:0-13771 GCA_034768845.1 Heliamphora exappendiculata | reverse complement strand
TATATATATATATATATATATATATTACAATTCACATGGGTTATTATACATTTATCTTTGCATCCAACAGTGCTGTTAGGTTTCAAATAATCCAACGGCGGGAGAAGCATTGCGCTGATGGGCTGTGAAAGGGAAATACAGAGAAGAGATTTAAAAAGAAGCGATCCAATGGCTCATGTTTCTTCCAAGTGATCCAATGGCTCCTGTTTCTTGCAAGTAATCCAACAGCCAGGACTCTTCCCTCTCTCTCTCTCTCTCTCTCTCTCTCTACTGTCGCACGCCCCCTTAGGACCCTTACGTCGTCGGCCTCCTCTGCCCTCTCAACGGGCCTTATCTCGATGCCTTATCTCCTGTTCTTCTGACCGTGGAGCTGAGTTGACGAAGAGATGAATTTCAAATTTAATTTAACTTTTATTTCAAATTTAATTCAACTTTTAAATCATGGAAGAAAAAGAAATGAATAAACTGTTTTACGAGGGAAAATGTGTACGAAATATAGGTGTGGTGATTTCGTTTTAGCTTTTTATTATTTTTTATTTTATTCTTCACGGGTTTTGTAATAATTGACACTTCTCACAATCACGTTTATTTTTTATTTTTTTAATTTATATTTTTTGTATTTTTTTTGTTTTCAAAAATATTTATTCTCTATTCAAAAATATTTGTGTTGAATTTAAATGTATGATCTTTTGAATTTGGAATTGTGATACTTAAGTTTTATGAGAAATATTTATGACTACATGAAAGTTGACTTTTTCTTAATATTTTTATCTAATGCTGCCAGTAAATGTATCACTGGAAATTAAAATATATTTTCGTGTAATACGGTGTAATATAACTAAATTTCTTTTTGAAAATTGTGGTTACTAAAGAATCTTTATCTTGTAAGGTTTTGGTTTTGAACACAATAAGCATTATATTTAAACAATTATCATAAGTAGTGTGAGATCATAACTTTTTTTATTTTTGGAATAAGTTAAGTGTGGATGGAGTTTGAGTTAACTCTTCAATCTTGGCGCGTTGAGTTTTGTTTCTTCATAATAGAACAATCTCTGTTGACGTATTTGTCGCCTGTTTTGTATTTGACGCTCGTTGAATTATTCGAAAAATAGAAAAAATTTTGTCAAATATTTTTTAAAAGTTTAATACTTAGAATAATTATTTATGTATTACACTTTTTTTTAATTTAATGTTATTTAGTATTAATTATTCATAGTAATATGAGATTTTAGAGAAATTATTAGAATGCACGAATGATCTTTAAAAATAATTGTAGTACTTTTAGATACGGACAATACCTAGTGTATATATATATATATATATATAGAAAATTATTAAAATGCATGAATAATTTCTAAAAAATAGTAATAGTGCATTTAGACACGGACAATACCTAATGTATATATATATGTATGAAAAAGAATTTGAAATGAATACTGTTGGTGGTTGTTTCCCAACCCAAATGGGTTTAGTTTATTATTCATCTCTCCTCAATTATCTCAATTAAAGGGGTTACAAACTTACATTATAGCTAATCTCACTGCAAAATATTTAGCCATAAAGGATGTTGGTTAAATTAAACAAATGGGCACCTGCCAGCCGTTCAAATTATCATAGGAGACACCTATTAATTTGATAATTCTCTTTTTCTTTTTCTTTTTCTTTTTCTTTTTTTCAACTAAGCATAGTAATTTGAAATCTCATTCTTCAAAATTTCCAGACCAGTTGACTTTATGAAGTCCTATTTTAACAACACGAATTTAGGCCTAAAAGATTAGTTAAAACTCGATTTCAATTAATAATTTAAGATTAACTGAAACCCGACTCAAAATTTATTTGAGATATCTAAAAAAAAAAGTTAGATTAATTATTTAGGATAATATTTTGGGTGTGGGATAATTTTTTATTTTATTTTTTGTTAATTGTTGAAAATCTAATGCGTTCTTAATTTTTCTTTTAAACTGTAGTATTTGAAAAAAAATTATAATTTTTTTTTTTAATTTATTTTTATTTAGAGGATAGAGTAAAAAAATGTTAAATTGTTTAAGATGTGAATAAGTGTTTTTTCTTTTAAAAAAAAGGTGAAAAAATAGTGAGTTTTTTTTTATACCAAATAGAAAATGAAATAAATAGAATAACACAAACCAATAGACCATTATTTCAATTCCTGCCTTAAAAATTGGATCCATACAATAATAAATAAAATGATCGATCATCCTTTCCCAGTGTTTGACACGAGAAAAATTAATCGGTTTTGTACTTAAAAAGTTTTTGGGACTCAACTGTTGTTTTTTCTGTTAGAGAAATATTACAATACAAGATAGATGTTCAGTGATGTAAAAAATACGTGTTTATTAATTTTCAACGATTATAATAAATAAAATTTACAAAAAACAAAATTACATAAAATAACATGAACAGAATATGCAAATCGATTCCTGTAAATGCAGTTTTCTTAAAAATAATTTATTCCTTACTGAAAGTGTTGTAGGTTTCTCTATTGGCGTCATTCTTTCAAGATAAAACGGTTGACCCGAACGTTGGAACACTTTCAAAGATCGGCTATTCGAACGTATCTCGTATGTTTTTCTCTCTCTCACTCTCACAGTTTTGAAATCTCAGAATTTATCTATCTTTTTAGTCTCACCTTTTTTCTAGTCTCTATCTTCTCTTGTATTCTTAGAATATGTAGCCATTTTTTCATAGGGTTTACACATACCAAATGAATAGCAATAAACTAAGAAATCAATTAGTTAATTGAAAATCAGAAATCAATTTTAGTCTATTAATTTTATAATTTAATTTGGGGTTACAAAGAATTAAATTGTTAATAAATTCTACCAATTAAATTCATATATCCAATTGAATTCTATCTCTGCTTGCCAATTGAATTCATATTATCAACATTGTCTTTAATTATAAGCAATTTAAGACGCTAAAAATAATTTCATTGTAAAACCAGTCGCCATATATAAACTAAATTAATTGAGTCTTGAAATAATAAAAACGGTTGAAATAATTTTATTGTAGAACAAGTGCGATGTATAAGCTAAATTAATTGAGTGTTCAAATTATAAGTTCATAATTAAGACACTTATTAGGCACGATATCATTTTTCAACTACTCATTCAACCTTGGCTCAAGCGACTCTTTTAGCAATAACAGATTTTATATGACGCCAGATCATTCTACTTTTTTTTTTTCTCACAATAGCAGATTTTAAAAAATAAAATAAACTAATTGTACTTTAAATTCACCAATGAAAACTTTGACAATTTCGTGTGATTCATTTGATATTGTGAAGCTTAAACAAGAATGATTCAAGCCAACCTTTTGCTACTAACTCAATTTTAAATTTTTTAAATTGTAGTATTTAAATTAATTTTTTGACCTTTTCATTTTAAGGATAGAGTAAATTCTTTTATTGAGTGTATTATAATTATTTTTTAAAAAAAACATTAAATTATTTGAGAGATGAATATGTATTTTTGCTTAAAAGAAAGTGAAAATAAAAATATTGTTTTTTAAAAAAAAATTTCAAATAGAAAATGAAAAAATATAATAACACAACTTAATATATCATTTTTCAACGACTCATTCAACCCTGGCTTTAGCTGTTGAAATTTTTGAATTTATTTGGCTAAATTCGTTTGGCATTTTTAACTGAATTCAATTATAATTCTGAATTCAAGTGGCTATTAAATTTTAGAATTCAATTGTATTTAATGTTAGAATTTAATTGTTAATTCAATTGGCAATTGAATTTTGGTGTAACTCTCCACGACAGAAATTTTTTATAAGTTAATTTTTTTAAAGAGAAAAAGAGACAGCAAGACACAAAGGTAAGATAGGAAAGTATATAGTCAAATTGCAAGTTCTGTATGAGAGAGAGAAAAACAGACAAAGTACGTTCGTAATCGATCATTGGTGGTGTTCTAACGGTCGAGTTAACCGTTTTATTTCAAGAGAGTGATACCGTTAGAAAACTTACAACACAATTGGTAAGCGGTGAATAATTCTTAAAAAAACTACGTTTGTAAGACTCAGTTTGTATTGTTTATTCATATTAATTTTTATATTTCATTTTATATAATTTTAATTTATCATAATCGTTATTTGTTAATAAAAATATATTTTCTGAAATACCAAATATATGCCTAGTAACTCTTTTAACAATAACAGATTTTAAAGATTAAAATAAACTAATCGTACTTTAAAATTCATCAATGAAAACTTTTGACAATTTCGTGTGACTAATTTGATATTGTGAAGCTTAAAATAGAATGATTCAAGCCGGTTAACCTTTGGCTACTTACTCAAGCATCGTCGTCGTCTCCGAATGCGCCAGACTGTAATTTGCTGCCTCTGTTGTGTCACCAAACACGTAATTTGGTGGGAAGAAGCTTCCCCGTTACTACTATACGTATATATAACTTGTATGTATATGCTAAACCAGCCAAGGAATCTCTTCACAATCGCTCTCTCTAACCTCCACTTTCTCTCTTTGCCCTTTTTATATCCGCCCTTCACACAATCTCTACCCTCCATCTCAAGCCCTCCTTCTCTTTCCCGAGCTCTAATTCTCTCCCTCTCTCTAAAAACTCCCGTTTCTCTCTCTAAACCAGAATGAGGATGGGATCTTCTGGTTTCCAAATTCTCTTACTACTGATTCTATTCGCCACCTCATGCTTTGCACAAGCTCCCGCGCCATCTCCTAAGGTTTCGCCCACGGTCACCCCTTCGCCGGCGCCGGCGACTCCTACACCGACTCACTCTCCGACACCGGTACCGGCGCATGCTCCAGCGACGCCATCGCCATCCCCTTCCCCTTCTCCGGTCCACACACCAATCTCGTCGCCTTATCCAGCCAAGACCCCCTCCGCATCCCCGTCTCCGACACCCAGCGCCATCGCCTCGCCGCCAGCGCCGCCCACCTCCGTCTCCTCTCCTGCAGCGGAACCAACATCTGGAACCCCGCCGTCCAGTGGCGCCTTCGAGGTGAGCAGAGTTGCAATCGCTGGGACTGCACTCACCGGAACATTTCTTGGCTTCTTGTTGATGTAGTGCCACGTATTTGGACACGTGGAAGCTCATTGCCTTTAGATCTGTACTTGTTTGGGCGAATGACATTTAAATTTTTTTTTTAAATGGTATTTGATTTATGTTTTTTTTTTTTTACGTATTTAAATACTTCTTCTGTTTAATAATAAATGATAAAATTCAATGACATAAATATTATACATCAGATATCATATTATATAATATTTAAATATTTATATGCTAACACTCATTGAAAAAAACTTAAATAATTTTTCGGTAATCACTTCTTAACAGTTGAATCATTAATTTCTTAAATCTAATTATATAAAATGGTTTTCAAAATATATCCGAAATTCTGTCCAGGGCTTATCATTGCAGTGACAGGTGATAATAACCAAACTTCGGACTTCCTCAAATATATAGTCATTCATGTTTTAGCATTTTTTTTTTTGGGACTTTTAAATTTAAAAACTCAGTTTGGTCACTCTTGATTTTTAAACCAAAAAAATCTTCTCATTTTGCCTAAATGCTATACAAAGGGTCATGACTTTTTGACTTTTTACCTGAATGTTTAAAAATAAAAAATTTTAAAGCCAGCAATCAAAAACTTTAGGCATTAACATCATTTGAGATAATGGCTCATTTATTTATTTATTTATTTTATGTTCCTTGTCTTTCTTTTTAGTAGGTTTGTTTAATCTCTTGCTTACTTTTTAATTAGTTTTTTGATTCTTTTAATTATGATGAACTTAAAATATAAAAATATATGACCAAAAAATATAAATAGTTTTGACAAACCAAGAATAAATCATAATAAGACAATATACTAAGTTTATTGCAACTAGAAGCATAAAAACATTTTAACTTATTCCTAATGAGGCCCTTTAACATTTTGACTTTTTGCCATGTGTTGGCAGAAGTGAAAATATGGAGTCGACTTTGGCAAGGTTATACTATGCTATAATTTATAATATATAAATGATTAGTTTTAGTAATGTTAATTGGCAAACAACATCTAAACAACACTACTAAGGATAATTGAGGTGTTTGATAAAGTACATGTTAGTAGTTTTTAGTTTACTGTTACTAATTTTAGTTATAAATTATAAATTTTTTTAAATACTTACAATTTCTGTTATAATTTATAATTATTTTTTATTATTTCAGTTATAAGTTATAATTTTTATTAAACACTCACAATTTCTATCACAAGTTACAAATTATAATTTATGAGTTATTAATTTTAACAATACCAAACACCCCCAAAGTAAGGTAGGCCAATCTTTTCTGTATGCTTCATCTTTTAAGTAAAATTGTAAAATTAATAGTACAATAAATTTCTAATTGGTCCATAATAATAATATTTCATTCAAAATATTAGTTAGATTCTTTGATTTTTTTAATAAAATCTTATAGTGAATATAAATATTATTTGATAGATCTTAATAAATACATTTAAATTCTTTTTAAAGAAAATTATATAAAATATTTTTTAAACATTTTAAACTATCTAATATGAATTGTAACTAATTCACACCAGTGTTTAATCACAGGGTTGATGTCAAGAATTCAATTGTTAATTAGGTTCCGTTTCTTTCTATAAAAATTATTTTTTTGTATTTTTTAGTATTTGGTACAATAAAAATTAAAAATTAATAAAAAATATAGTTTTTATATTTTTTAGTGTTTGGTACAATAAAAATTAAAAGTGAATAAAAATTATTTTTCAAGCCAATAAAAAATAAATTCATTTTGATTGAAAGAAAATTTCACTTTTTTTTATGTTAAATAATAATTTTTACCTTTACCATTGCACTATCATTACCACCAGTACTACTATTCTATAGATTCTGGCGATACGAGGGTCGAGGGTTCTGTGATCTTGGGGTTCTAAGATTCTAGAGTTCTAAGGGTTTAAGATCTAAAAAATTCGAGGTTCAAGGGCTTAGGTTTTGGGGTCTTGGGGGTTCGGGGGTCTAGGTTTCCAATGGTCTAGAATTCTAAGAATTTGGAATTTGGAATTTCAAGAGTCTGAGTTTTAGTACTCCTAGTGGTTTGGGATTCCAAGAGTCCTAGAGATCTAAAGTTACGAGTGTCCTGGGATCCAAAGTCCTTTGAGTCTGGGAGTCTGGTATCTCGGGGATCCTTAAGGTCTAAGGTCCCGAGTTCTTATGATCTCGAAGGTCTAAGATTTTAAGAATCTAGAAATTTGAAGTTCCGAGGGTTCAAGTGTCACGGCGTCCGGATGCGATTTCAAGTTTCTAAAATTCTGAAAGTCTAAGGTCCTAAGGGTTTTGGAGTTGGAGTTTCTACGGGATTATGGAGTTCAAGAGTCCGTGTGCCACTGCCATATTTGCTATTATTTGTACCAATTCTAATAGTACCACATCCAATAGCACTATTATTTTCAAAATTATAATTAAATATATAAGAAAAAATAATTTCTTAATAAAAATGTTTTCCGCTGGAAAAAAAGAGGCTTAAATAAAGAATTCTATTGTTACTTAAATAACATGATGACTTGATCTTGAAATAAAAATTATATTAAGTAATATAAGATATAGTGAGACTAAATTTTAAAAAGAAATAAAAATAGAACTGATCTTTTCATGATTCTTATATATGGCATTTTCCAAAATAAAAAAACCACAACTAAATTACTACTGGAGAAATACATGTCTACGTATTGCCTAATAGCGTGCAAAACTAGAAAAATTATTAGGTTGAGTAGTACTCTTGGTTTAATGGATTATTTTTTCCTCTTATTTAGTTAAAATCACTTAAATTGTTTAATGCTATTTTGTTATATAATTGGATGTAAAAGCATTGCAAAACTGTACAACTATAGCAATTAGTACATGTCTGGAATAATTTTTAAATTTCACTTTTAAAGAGTTTTGTTTTTTTTTAAAAATAAAATAAAATGAGAGTGTTTAAAATAATTTAAAAAAATAAATGTTAAAAAAAATTAATTTTTTTTAATTGTCTTAAAAATTGTGCAAGAATATTAATTCAAAAACACCAGCTTAAACGTTGAACTTTAAAAAAAAAAAACTAACTTTTTTCTTCATCCAAAATAAGACTTTAGTGCATCTCTTTTAATTAAAATAGACATTGATTCTTGTAGCTAATGAGTTGTTTGACAAAATTAATGTAATTAATTTTTATTTTTATTTTTAATTTTAATGGTATGTTATAATTTTTAAAAAATACTAATAATTTTAATAATAAATTATAATTATTATTTTAATTTTAATTATAAAATATAATTTTTACTAAATATTTACAGACTCTACCGTAAACTAATTACTATTAATTTTAATGCCAATCACCACCAATGTTAACTCTGGCAATAGAAAAAAACTACCTAATTAAACAGGAAGGCGTGTCGGCCTTTGCTCACTTTTGACGGCCATGAAATCAAACGGCGACATCACAGACGTCAAAAAAGTCTTGGGGGTGCCCACCGCCGTTATCTCTCCGTCGACGCCGACTTTCGGTGGCATAACGGAACCGGTCCTCGATAAAAAAGGCGGCGTCATAGTAAAAGCCCACCGGTCCGACCGGCCAACAGGGTCGAGCCCATCCCCCCGCCTCCTCCAACTACTACTCCCTTCGCCGCCGCTTCTGTATCCCCTCCGAGAACTCCCTTCCGTCCGGAAGACGAAGACGCAGCTCGTCGTCCGCTTCAGCATCTGCGTCAATATCTGCTTCCTCACTTCCTCCGGCAACCTAAGCGTATACCTCTCGCAGTTCTCTCCCGGTTGAACCAATGAGTGCCCCGTCGAGTGCGATCTCGGAAACTTCGTTATTCGCTGACGATTCTGCTTTGGATTAACCTCGCTCGATTGTGAATCTATTGTTTGCTGATCCTCGTCGACGCTAATCGATATCTGATTGTGACTTTGAAGTTCATCGAGCTCCTGTCTGGAATCATTCACCTCTGCCGAGTGATTTGACTCAGTTCCTTCCGAATTCTCACCGAAGAGTTTGCCGGAATCGGGCGTTAGGTTCGCTCGACAGACAGGACAGGTGGAGTGAGAAGCCAGCCAAGCGTCGATACACTCGGGATGGAAGACGTGGTCGCACTTCGGCAATAAACGCAAAGTATCGTCGTCCTCGAACTCGTTTATGCACACGGCGCACTCTAGCGCTTCTTTGCCCAAGTTGTGGTGTTTAACCTCAGCGTAGTTAAAAATGGGGAAAGAATCAATCACATCCGAATTGAGGCCGCGCACCGAAAGGCGCAAGTGCACGGCGGCGCCGGAGGCAGAGTAGCGAGAATTTACTCCGTCGGTGGTGGCGGTGTAGACGCATTGGCTGACGCAGACGGCAAAGAAGCCTGTAAAAATGAAGGCACACACCAGAACCACGAGGACGACGGCCGTTGACGCATCAAAACTGGGGGAAAGATACTCAACGGAAGAATTCGGACTCATTTGGGCGGCGGCGTAAGGCGCCGCCGCCGCCACCCATAGTAATAGCATTAGCAGCAATAGCGGAACGTCGACGTGAATGTCTCCGTGGTGTGCCGGCGACCCGAAATCTAACAAGCGACTGTTCATCCCGCAATTTTATGTTCAAATTCACTTCTTTGAGAAGTTGTTTTCGTCAGAAGGATGAGGAGGGGACAATCAGAGAGCTGAAATATTAACAGACTGGGTTGAAAAAGAAGCAGAGGTGGGAGTGTCTGATTTTGTAACACACGAAGATGCGAAAATGGAAGTGGGTCTGGAAGAATCCTAGATACGAGGAGGATGGTTTGAGTCCACGGGTTTGTTGTGCCTTTTTATTTCGCAACCATCGTTAAACCCGGGGGCGGCGCGATGACAACGTCGTGTCGTATCTTGCAACGGTGACGTGTTATTAGCTACTGGAGAGTTCCGAATGTTAAGTTGGGGAGCTGTGCACACGGATGTCCGATCAAAATATAATAATGAAAATTATTATTAGCAAGGTTTATGACTTTTTATAATTGTCTCACATTTTATATTTTGATCAATTATTTGTGTTTGTGTGCGTGTGTGTGGGTGTTTCTTCTTTTTTTTTAAGTGCTAAATTTTGAAATATTTGATTTTTCTTATCTAATATTTTTATATTTCTGGTAGAATTTTTATTTTTTTGAATTATTTTGATGAGATAAATCAAAATAATAAAAAAATTAATAAAAATTAATTCTGTTAAAAAAAATATATATATATATATATATAATTTATCATATAAACTTATTTTTGCTTTTTTTTTTTACTTTTTATATTTTGTTTAAATTTTTTTCACTTTTTCTAGCTTCTTTCTATGTCGAAAAGTATAGGTCACGAATGATTGAATTTGGTTTATTAGTTTATTGGCTTATTTAAATTTGTAACTTTTTCATCTTTAGTAAAAAAATTTCGTCATTTAGCCAAATTATTAATATTTTTTAAACTTTTCTCATTAAAACGAGTCAAAAAAGTAAAATTTTTTTGATCAAAATATAAAAAAAATTCAAAATGTCAAAAAAAAAAAAGCAAAAATAAGCATAAGACAAATTCTATAATATTTAAATAAAAATAAATAAAAATAAATCAATAAACTAATAAATAACATTTTCTTTGGTCATCGTTTTAAATATATATTTTTTGACCAACAACTTGTTAAATAGATAAAAGGTCATAAAGTGACACTTTTATTTTTAGTATTTTTTTTTTGAAATTTTGGTTAATTTGTTTTTTATTTTTTGAATTCATTTCATAACAATAAACAGAAAAATAAAAAATCTTATAATAAATATTTAAAAATGATCCCAAAAAAATCTCATTTTAAAAACTATTCCAAACATAGCATCTTCCTTTAATTACATACATCTTACACCAATGTACAATGTTATGGGAAAAAATTATATTATTTGAAAAAAGAAAACAAAAGGAAAGAAAGAAACAATGCACGCAATTATTATTATTTTTTTATAACTAGATGTTCAGGATAGCTTATGCACACTTTGATTAATTTCAAGGTTTTGAAGTTAACAACCGAGCAAATCTCTAACAGTCCTAAGAAAATTTGAACCAATGACCAATGGAGACCTGATTAGTTATGTTACTCCTAAGAATTCACACAATTATCAATTAAAGAAGGTGTTTAGCAAAGTTTTCTGTTATAATTTTTAAATTTCTGCTACTAATTTTACTATAAGTTACAATTAATTCGAAAATACCCACAATTTATGTTACAAATTATAATTTTTTTTAATTTTAGTTACAAGTTACCATTTTTACAAAAAATTCACAACTTTTACTAAAAAATTATAATCTATAAGTTATTAATTTCAGTAATGTTAAATACCACCAAAATACTTTTAAAAGACTGATATAAAAATAAATTATAATTTATAAATTATTAATTCTAGTATTGCCAAACACAAGCAAAGCGTCCGTATCAGTAATTAAGAGACTCTTTGACCTGCTAACCAACTCGGATTTTAATCTCGACTCTCACATTCACTGATCAAAAAAATTAAAATAAAGTAATGCCAAACACCACTAAAAAAAACTTTTAAAAAACTGATATAAAAATAAACAAATAAATAAATTCAACCTATCCTCACGTTTCTCACAGGATAGGCTCTTTCATACGGATGTATCCCATTTGTAATTTGCAACAAAAATAAATAAATTAGATGGAGAGACAACAGCATCATTCGTTACGTTTGCAGCGTCACTTCAAAATAATCTAATATTATATTTTACAATAATATATTTTTATATTTTATTTTTACAAGTAACATATTTAAAGAATAATTGGTAGGCAATTAAGAGATGGAATCAACACATCAGCCAATAACTTCCTCACAAAAAAAGATACCAAAGCTTTTAAGAGAAGATGATATATTAAAATCTATTTTTTTTTACATAAATTTTTGCTAATTTTTTCATTAGATAGAGAACTTTTAAATTTGAAATGAAGATTGAAAAAAGTTATTAGTGGAAGAAAAGTGAGAAAAGATATAAAAATGTTGATGAGATAGAAAAATATAAACACAGTTATAGCCATTAAATTAAATAAATTTAATTTTTTAAATATGTCATATAGAACTAATGATACATAAAAAGTGTCACGAAAGGTAGTGTAAAATTTAAATTAATTTAATATAATAGTTAAAATTGTATTTATATTTTTCTGTTTTACTTATTCATTCCTTTTCTCTCTCACTGACCAATGTACTCTCTTCATTACAAATCTAAAATCACTCTCCTTTTATTTTAAATCTATTTTTTAATCTTTTCTTATCAAATAAATTAGCAAGCAGAGTGGTCCTTCGCGTACGCTGATAAGGCTGCCACCTAGGCAGCAAATGTTGATCAAAAAATAAAGTCTATTTAAAACTTTTATACTAAATTCAAAATATAATATATTTTTATTAAGTCTCAATCAAATAAATGACACCTAGTTACTTTATTTTTAACTTTATCTTGATTCATTCTTTAATACTAATCTCAAAATGAAACTATTTTTATCAATGAATAGTCCAAATTAGCACAAGCCCTTTAAAAAAGAATTTAGCAAAATAAATAAAAAAGCAGTTAAAGTGATAAAATAGATAAAAAAAAACTATATTATTATTTTTAAATTTATGATTATTAGTAGAATATTATTGAATGTAATGCAATAAAATAAATTTTAACTGATATTTAATAGGAGTGTGCACGGGTTGAATTTAAGCAAGTTGAAAAAAAATTCTCAACCAATCAATTTTTAGTGGGTGATCCTTGTTTTAATCCACTATCAACCCACTTATTATAAAGACCAGATGGCTGGGTGATGTGTTTTTGGTGGTTTCAATACGTGATTTAGATGGTTTAGCATGTTGTAAAATTATAAAATTTTAATAATATTTTTATTAAAATTTATTTCAAAAAAATAAAAACCTATTGCAATATTTTTTCAAAAAATCCTATTTGACACGCTAAGTAAAAATTGAACTAAAAATAATAGTAATAATTCAATAATAATAATAACATAATTAAATAAATCTAACAATAATATTTACAGTGTATGTTTGTTAAAAAAACATTCACATTATATAATTAAAATAGTAATTAAAACTATAAATATTATAATTTGCATATTATGAATTATGATAATTTTATATAAATATAAACATGTATATGATGTTAAGATTCGTCGTGTGTAAAAATACGAGAATAAATATGTATTTTAGGCGAATTGAGTTGTTTTATGACGGGTTGAAAAAATATATATAATTCGCAATCAATCTACTCATTTTAGTTTTTTATTTAATTTATTTAATTCGACTGATTCGCTCGCCTAACCTACACGGGTTGAGTTGACGGGTTAGAGTAGATTGATGATTGTTTGCACACCTTGATGAAATTATTTTGCATCTTTATTAGTATTATAACTTTAGATTATTTAAGTATTTTTTTGGTATTATAACACTTGTAATTTTTTATTACTCTTTGAATATAAAATAGTTATTTGGTAATAAAAAAGTCAAAAATGTTTTTTTCTTTTTCAGCCAAAATTTAATTCTAAAAAAAAAACTAACTTGAACACTTACCGAGCATGTTCATTTTTTTTTGTATTTTTCAGTTAAAAAAAGGTTAAAAAGCTAAAAGTCACCAAAAAAAAATCATAACGATCCAAATTTTATTGAATTTGTTGGGAGAATATCCAACGCCGACATAAAATACATGCTCGGGGATCCAGAAAATACATCTTTATTAAACTTTCA
>JAOTRH010141273.1:0-13771 GCA_034768845.1 Heliamphora exappendiculata | reverse complement strand
ATAAAATTAAGTTTTTTTAATTAAAATTTTTAATTAAATAGAAAAACTTTAGATATTTTATTTTTACAAAATATCACGTTTAAGATGAGTTTTCATAAAATTAGATATCTTGAAAAAATGTGAAAATTAATTTCAAATTTTAAATTAATTAAATAAAAAAATATTTAATCGAAATAAGTTATTATTTTTTGAAAAATGAGAAACAAAAAATAAAATAAATAAATATTTTTAATCAATACCTTATTGAAAAGTTGAAGAAAAACTGTACATTAATTAAATTTTATTTGTTACGCATTTAAACACGAAAAGATGATTTGGCAAACTGGAATATTTAGAATCGTGTAAATCGGAAGATATTTGATTCTTTCAGATCGTATGGTTTTTGAAATTATTAAATTTATTTTAATTAAATAGATTTTTATAACCCTCAAAAATATTTTAAAAACCTAAATAGGAGAGGAAATTTATTCACAGATAAATTTCACAGTCTCAATTACTAGTTTGTAGGCGATGCAATTAAATATTGCGTGTTGGCAGTAAGACATTCCTCCCCTTTGGATAGATTAATTGCGATATTGTCAGTACAAATTTTATTTAGGGATAATTCTGGATAATTGTTAGTATGGATCACTTTTCTATCTGAATGGTTCATGCGAAGTGATTGATTTAAAAATAGGTGAAAGTTAATACTTAACTGTTTATAATAGTATAATCTCTATCTGAGTTACTGCTACTATATACTGAACCAAAATTTTGTTTAGCTATTTAATTTTACTTGGCAAAGTCAATTGCCCAGATAGTAAAATTAATAAGAATTGGCATGTCTGGTCATATGATAGATAGTAGACGTCCTCCCATCGAGGCATGCTATTGGCAGGGTTCTAGGCTGCTGGCGAATTTATTTTAAAATGGTAGAGGGAACCAAATTAAAATAAATTTAAAATTTTGCTGATCATAATTAATAATTTTTTTAATTATGTGATTCTCATTATTAAAATGGCTTTCAACCCACTCACTTCAATACTCAAAGAAAATAAACT
Source organism: Heliamphora exappendiculata (assembly GCA_034768845.1). Taxonomy (NCBI): domain Eukaryota; kingdom Viridiplantae; phylum Streptophyta; class Magnoliopsida; order Ericales; family Sarraceniaceae; genus Heliamphora; species Heliamphora exappendiculata. The sequence continues at coordinate 12,731 of JAOTRH010141273.1, read as the reverse complement.
TACAGAACCAAATTATGTTGACTGAAAACGGAACTTGGACCTTGTTTTAACTACCGAGAATTACAAGTTTGTATTAACTGAGATATGTCCACGGTACCTAATGTGGGAGTGACCGAACAGGAAACCCAACCCCATCAAAAGTGGCAAAAAGTTAATTAGAAAGCTCGCTGTTACATTTTGACTTCAATGTCAATTGTTTTGCAGTATTAGCATCAGTCTATACCCAGTGCCTATGACATGATTATGAACCTCAAAAAATATTTGGAGATTAAAATCGTGCTGCTAGGCAGGTGGCTATGAAGTCTCTAATGAATGCAGACATGGCTAAAGGCACCTCAATAAGGGATCATGTTCTGAATATGATCAGTCTTCTGAATGAACTGGAAATCCTTGGAGCTAAAATTGACAGAAAAACCCAGGTTGATATCATACTCCAGTCACTGCTTGAAAGTTTTTAGCAGTTTTGCCTGAATTACACCATGAACAGGTTTAGTTTTTCATTAGCAGAACTTCTTAAGGAACTTTAAACAGTTAAGGGTGTTCTTAGGAAGCCAGGTTCTGTATATGTGGCTGAAAAAGATTCTTTATCTAAGCTGAAATGTAAAAAGAAGAAAAAAAATTAGATATAGGGAGGCGCAGCTCCAAAAGCAGTTAAGGGACCAAAAGCAGATGTGAAGAAGCCAAGAGGCATGTGCTATCATTGTAACTAGTTTAGGCATTGAAAAAAGCAGTGATCGATTTTTCTCAGTAAGCAGAACAAATTAGATAATTTTTATTCACTGGTGGTTGAAATATGTTTAGCGGTGTTATCTACCGGTACCTAATGTGTAGATACGGGAGCCACTAATCATATCTACAATTCTTTGCAGGGTTCCAAGAAACAAGGCAGTTTAGTGATGGAAAATATACCTGCACATGAGCAACAATATAAGGGTGGCAGCAGTTTTAGTAGGAGATATTGCTCTCAGTTTTAGTAGAGATATGATACTTCTTCTGAAAGATTGTCTTTATATATCTTTGATTAGAAGAAATTTAATTTTAGTCTCGAGCTTAATAAAGAACAAATATTCTGTTCATTTTGGTGACTCTATGGTTGTGAAGAAAAATAAATATTTTATTTATTTTGGTACATTGGTGGATGATCTGTATGTCATATCTTCTATCTCTTCTACACTACAACTAACTGAAATGAATAGCACATCTAATTTACCATATAAGAGAGAGTTTATTTCTTTAATGAACCAAACGTTTCTTTGGCACTTACACTTGGGTCATATTAATCTAAAAAGGATAAATAGACTGGTAGCAGATGGATCTTTGAGTTCATTGGAAGTGGAGGCACTTTGAATTTGTGAATCTTGCTTAGAGAGTAAGATGATCAAGAGACCCATTTCGACCAAAGGCTATAGAGCTAAAGAACCATTGGAGCTGGTTCATTCTGATGTGTGGGGTCCTATGACAATCCGAACTAGAGGTGACTTTGAGTACTTTGTCAGTTTCATTGATGACTACTCAAGGCATAAATATATTTACCTGATGCACTCTACGTTTGAATGCTTTAAGAAAGTTAAAAAATTCAAGGCAGAGGCGGAGGCAGAGAAGCGTCGGGGTAAAAGTATTAAATCACTACGATTCGATCGTGGTGGGGAATACCTCTTTGGAGAGTTTAGAGATTACCTGTCATAAGAAGGGATTATATTTCAGTTGACTGCATCTGGCACTCCACAGCAGAATGGTGTAGTAGAAAGAAGGAATAAGACTCTTATGGAGATGGTAAGGTTCAAGACGAGTTATTCAGGTTTACCCGATTTGTTTTGAAGAATCGCTTTAGAGACAGCGGCTTATATTATGAACTTGGTACCTTCTAAGTCAGTACCTTCTACTCCCACATAATTGTGGATCGGGCGTAAGCCTAATTTGAAACACATTTGGATTTGAGGGTGTGCAGCACATATGCTGAAAGGGAACGTAGATAAGTTGGAACCGAGTACAAAAGTCTGTTTCTTTGTGGGGTATTCTAAGGGAACGAAGGGTGGTCTATTTTATAATCCTAAGGATCAGAAGATTATTGTTAGCACCAATACTCGATTCTTGAAAATTGATTATATTATGAATTACCTGCCCAATAGCAAAATTATTTTGAAAGAATTGAGAGAAAATACCAGTAGAACAGAAGAGGAACTACAAGTCACTGATATTCCATTACCTCGTCATAGTGAGAAGATTATCGGGACAAGTGCAAATCAACAATAAGTTGCTAATGCACAGGGTTTAGATTTTGCACAGCGTTTTAGTTCTAGTATACAGACACATGTAGTGCCTCATCGTAGTGGGAGGGTTGTTTAGCAACCTAGTCGGTATATGTTCTTGGGATAGTCTTTTGACAAGATCCCTATAGAACTAGATACCGGGCCCTATAACTCAATGAAGCACTTTAGGACAAAGATGAAGATTTTTGGTAAGGGGCTATGAATTCAAAGATGGAATCTATGTGCTCTAATTAGGTATGAAAACTTGTAGAACCACCTAAAGGGATAAAACTCATTAAATGTAAGTGGATCTACAAGAGGAAGAGAGGAGCAGACAGAAAGGTTGAAACCTTCAATGCTGGGCTTGTTGCTAAAGGGTTCACTTAGAAAGAAGGGATCAATTATGAGAAAACCTTTTCGTCGGTAGCCATATTTAAGTCTAGCCGAATTCTCTTATCCATTGCTTCTCATTTTGATTAGAAAATTTGGCAAATATATGTCAAGACAACTTTCCTTAACGAAAGTCTTGATGAGTGTATCTATATGATACAACTAGATGGATTCATTGCAAAGGGCCAGGAACATATGTTATGTAAGCTTAAAAGATCTATTTATAGAATTAAGCAAGTATCGAGATCTTAAAATACTCGGTTTGATCAAGTCATAAATTCTTATGGTTTTGATTAGAGTCCGAATGAGTCCTATGTGTACAAGAAGTGTGACGAAAGTATGGTGATTTTTTTAGTACTTTATGTAGACGATATCTTGCTCATCAGAAATAATGTGCGGGCATTATCTATGATTAAAGTATGATTATTTGGGCAGTTCGATATGAAGGACTTGGGAGAAACCAGTCACATTCTTGGAATCAAGCTTATGCGAGATCGAAAACAAAGGATGCTGTGCTTATCACAAGCAAAGTATATCGATAATATCCTTACTCATTTTAGCATGCAGGATTCTAAGAAAAAGTTTCTCCCTTTTAGGCGTGGAATCATTCTATCCAAGGATCAGTATCTTAAGACACCTGATGAGATAGAGAAGATGAAAGCAGTTCCTTATGCTTCGATAGTAGAAAGCCTTATGTATGCTATGCTTTGCATTGACCCGACATTTGCTTTATCGTTGGCATGGTTAGTAGAAATCAGTCTAATCAGGGGTAGGAGCATTGGACTGTGAAAAAGAATATATTTAAGTGCTTGAAAAGTACTAAAGATTATATGTTAGGTTTACCAAGCAGATTATCTAGTATCTTTGGGGTACACAGACTCAGATTTTCAGTCTGACAAGAATTCTCGTAAGTCTACCTCAGGATATGTATTTACCTTAGGAGGTGGAGCTATAAATTGGAAGAGTATCAAGCAGTCCTGCATTGCTGATTCTACCATGGAGGCCAAGTATATGGCAGCTTCTGAAGCAAGCAATGAGGTCATTTGGCTCAGAAACTTCATATTTGATCTAGAGCTGGTCCCTTCAATTCAGTTGGCTATTATATTTTATTGTGACAATAGTGGAGCGGTTGCAAACTCGAAGGAACCAAGGGTCCATAAGAAAGGAAATCACATTGAGCGTAAGTATCACCTGATACGAGAAATTGCACAGAGAGGTGATGTTGCTGTGACCAAGATTGCATCAGGAGACAATCTTATAGATCTTTTTACAAAGAGCTTATCGGCTAAGACTTTTGATAGTCATGTAGAGGATATCAGAGTCAGATGTATGATAGCATAGTTTTGAGTATAAGTAGAAGATTGTTAGGGTTGGTATACTGAAAACTATGTTTTTAGTATTTAATTTAATTTTAATAAAATTAATTTTTTATTTTATGAGAATCTTTATGAGTAATGTATGTATATAATTTTTTTAATGTTATGCATGAATATCTAATATTTTGTACAATATTTAATCTGGTGTGTAGAGTATAACTTGCACACATAAGATCAGATTTTAGGTTTTAGCCAAATATAAGTTTAATGTGCACAGTTTAGATAGAAATAGACATATCATTGGTACGACTATAATACAGAGTTTTAGTAGGCCTGTCTTAGTTACGAAAAACATATAATAGCGTCGTCTATTGTTCTAACTCTCTGTGCTAGTACACTTTGTGTGTATTAAACGGAACACATTTGGGTAATTAATTTTATACTGACTATATAAATTAATTCACACCCCAAGATTATGATAAACAGTGCTTATGATTCTAATCCGGAAATAATTATTAATTTGTGTATATTTAATATTCGTTGTTTTAATTTATTAGAGGGTGCAATCTTATATAGATTTATATTCCCATTGAGTTGGATAGCGGTATTATTTATATGATGAACATTAATTATTGACGGAATCTACGTTCTGAAAGATCGAAATTGACGATATCCCTTTAAGGAAGCCTATACATTTTGACCGGGCCAACCCCTACAGGTGGATTTGATTATCCAGCGGTCAAATAAGTTAAGCGAAAAGACTTAAAAAATTACAAGATATCGATTAAATTAAATTATCAGTAATTAAATTTAATTGGCGGGTATTGAAAATCTTAATATGGGGAGAAATGTTAAGTATTTAATAACAAGAGTTCAATGCAAGAAGGTCTTGAGATTATTGGTCAGAGTGCAATTATAGTTCTTTAGTGGTGTAAACTGTAATTCAGTGTTTTGTGGATATTACAAAAATCACTGCTAGTTTTCCATAATTGCATATACTGCTATGAGGTTTTCTTAATTGCAGAAACTGCTGATGTGTGTCTATGTTCTACTAAAAGTCTTACTCATAATTACTCCACAGGTTCCTGCTGTAGCCTTATAAATATGCGGGTAGCCTGAACTAATCTTATAACTTGTCTTTCAAGACTAAAGCTGTCCAGGTTCTGCTGGTACAAGTTCTTGATAGATTGTAGCCCACACTATATTCAAAAATCGCATAAGAGAATACAGTAGAAGGTCTGTCGGGAGTTTCAACTCAAAATAAAAAATGTAGTTAAAGAATCGACTGGTAAAAGGTATTATTCTAAATTAATTGTGGAATCGTTTGACGTCAAAAGTTTTATTTGGAGCCCATTTCAACATTTTCCCGTCTAGTTAATTTTTTATCGAAAATTGTTTGCAAAAATAATGATCTTGGCAATTTTATCTCCAGCATCCTATACCTTTTTACCTGCTCAAAGAATTTTCTTAGTGTTACGACATGCCCTTCCCGGGTCTTAAACTTCACGATCATGTCATTAACATACATCTCTACTTCCTTATGTATCATGTCGTGCAACAACGTGTTATTAGCCCTTTGATAGGTTGCTCCTGCCTGCTTCAGCCCGAATGACATGACCCTATAACAATAGATGTCCCAATGTGTCGTGAAGGTAGTATTCTCTCAGTCTTTCGGTGCCATCAAAATCTGATTGTACCCTGAAAATCCGTCCATAAAAGATAAGAGCACATTCTTGGCGGTGTTGTCTACCAATACATCTACGTGAGAAAGAGAAAAGTTGTCCTTGGGACTAGCCTTGTTACGATCCCTGAAGTCGACACACACTCGGATCCTTTCATCTTTCTTTGGTACTGAGACGATGTTAGCAACCCACTTCAGATACTTGGTAACCTCCTCCTTGATCTTGAGCGCCCAATCCGGTTTGATCCTTCTAAGCTTCTACTTGGCGGGTTTGGCATCAGGGTAAAGGGAGATTTGGTGCTGTACGATGTTGGGATCTATGCTAGGCAGGACCATGCCAAAACATCTTTAAATTCTTCTAATAAAAATATTAGTTGTTCACATTCTTCCAAAGATAGCGTAGAACCAACCTGAACTAGTTGTGGATCTTTTTCATAATTGAGATTTATTAAAACAGTTTCTTCAATTACAAATTTAGCTCGCTTTTTTGATTCCTTTTCAATTAAAAGTTTCAATTCTTGGGGGTTATCCTCTTCAAATTCATTAAAACTTTTGGAATCATGACAAAATATTTGAAACATAGCGAAGTAAAAAAAATTCGATTTCATTTCATTGATTTCAAAAGGAGTTACAACCTGAGACTCAAAGCGAAAAGGGCTCGGCATGCCGACAAATGCATTCCCGACAGACTTTCCGTTACAAGCATTGTAAACAGACTCGATAAAAATAGATTCAATAGACTTAGACTTCAACTCACTTGTTACATCATGCATAAGAAAAGACTCAAAAGACTGACTCTTTTTCATCACATCAACGTCCACGATAAATTTGGTGTAAGCTGCAGGCGTATCGTCTTCCATCATCGGCACGTCCTTGTCTTCCTGGTTGCTTATACGCACTCAGACCATCTCTTCATTGAAGAAAGAACCCAGATCTCCTTCCTAGAAGTGGATTACCCAGTTTGTTGGCACTTTTTCAGTAAATCCAATCTGCCATATTTCTGCTTCTTCTTCGCTGTTAGACAACTGGTAGCTGAAAAAGATTTTCAGCCCCGACAACATTTGTTTAGTCTTCTCATCTATCCACAGCTCGATGAACCCACAATAGGGGAAGTCGTCCCCTTCCTTGACAAAACGTCCATTCAACGTGGGTTCGTACTTTTTCATACTCGGTTCTTCCTCCTCTGGCTTGTACCTCAGTCTATTTCCATAACGATTGTGGTTCACGGGGATTGGTTCCGAAATCTCTTACAAATGCTTACCCAATCCCATTCCTAAAAAATAAGAAATTGTCTTCATCATGGCCACAACTTTGGGGTTCACATAATTTTCTTCTTCATTCATCAAAACTTGAATTGCCTTGGTCTCTTCGAAGTCGAACCCAATTAAAAGGAGACCCTCTTCCCCATGTTAGATCTCGAAGAGTGGGGTAGTGTCATTAAGCTGGGTTGGCAAGCCAGTTTCACCCGATATGGTGATAATTACTCATTCTTTGATCAACTTTAGCTTTTGGTGTAGCGTCGATGGAACCACTCTAATTGATGGGTCGTGTAGCCACGGTCTCCCAAATAACAAATTAAATGAGGCAGGCACATCGAGAACATGAAACTCTATTTTTCTTTTCAAAGTTCCAACTGTTATGGCGAAAGTCACCAATCCCAAGAAATCTCTTCGTGTGTTATCGTACGCCCGTACTCCTTGTGCACTTAGCTTAAAGTCTTGCATCTTCAATCTCAAAAAATAAACGGTTCGTAGTGGGCATACATTGAGGGCAGAGCCATTGTCAATCAGAACGATCGGCACCCATTTCGCCAAACACTTAATACTTAAATGCAATGGCTTGTTATGGGATGGCCCCTCTACCGAAAAATCTTTATCACTGAAGGCAATGACATTGGACTGCTTATCGGGTATGAGCATTCCAATCAACTGGTCGGGGTCAGGGTCAGGGGAGATGCTGATAGAAATGTCTATACTGTTGAGAACCTTCAAAACTACTGGTTGGTGCTTGTGAGATGCTACGACTAGTCCCCACATACTTACATTTCCCTGTGTCTTCTTGAGCTACTTCAGAACTATGTCTTCTTTTTCACCGTTTTGCTTCTCTACTTGCTTTCTTGATTCCTCCCTGCCTCTACTTGGATGCCCTTTCTCTAGTTGTGTAGGCTTAAAATGCCTCCCGCTTCTCGTCAAATGTTCTATATGTTCTTCAAGTTTCTAAAGGCGTTTGAATTGGTCGGTTACTTCTCGGATCTCAGCCACCGGGTATATCTTTCCTTGGAAAGTCCAAAAGTCATTCATGTTGGTTTTTCCTTGATTGTCTTCCTTGTCGATTCCTTTGACTCCCTAAAGGTCTTCCTCGATTCCCATTACATTTTGTACAAAACAAAGAGATTCTTCATTGATAGCATTCTCTAGCTCAAAGAGCTGTGGTAACGATACCTCATCAAACGAATCCTCGTAGTCATATAGCGGGGAAGGGACCCAAGGGACCCATGGGCCCCCATGGTCGTATGGTTCCTCAACAATCGGGTGCCATTCCGCCACATCCTCCACTTCGTCATATTCTATATCAATGAATTCCTTCTCTACTTCTTCTAATTCTCACATGTCATTCTCTTCTTAGTACTCTTCTTCGAGAGAACATAAAACAGGTCCTTCGGGTAGACGTGTTCTTAGTTTCGATTCCTGAACAAAAACGATGTATACAGAGGGATCAAACATAGAATTTTTGATTCCCAACAAATTCACCTAGGGTGTGTCGACACCATTGAAGTATAGAGTCGACATCTTAATAGTTTTGCTTGAAACGTTTCAGGAACTCAGGTGTGTCGACGCCAAATAGATTTGGGTTGACACCTTAAGTATTGGACAAGGACCCAAGTTGAGTCGACAACAATGCAAATGGGTTGACATTTTAGTACCTTGACTAGATTCAACTTGTGTCGACACCAACACTCATACGAGTCGACACCAAGTGATCCTCCGGGTTCCAGACCATGGGTTCTATGTGTCGACACTAAAATTACATGAGTCGTCACCTAGATACCATATGGAAAAATTAACGTATCGACACCAAAGAGTAATGGGTCGACATCAAGACTTCAAGTCATTCCTCGAACACTGATCCAAAAGTGTCGACACTACAGAGAAACTAAGTCAACATAAAGGAACCCTTTGAGAACAAGGAGTTTGGGTCGACACCAAAATGAAGAAAGGTCGACACCGAAATTCCAGTAGCCAAGTTTGACTAAAAGGGCCAACACGAAAGTGAAGAAGTGTTAACATCATTTTTTCCGTAGCTAAAGTCTCTCATCAGAGTCGACACCAACGAAGACATGAGTCAACACCTCGAGCAGACCATGAAACCTTCCGTCAACACCAACTTTGATATGAGTCTACACCAAAGTCCTAGCTGAAAAATTGAAGTAATGCATGGGTTGACACCGAAAGTTTCACGAGTCGACACCACTGTGTGGGTGAGAAAAATGCAAAAATAAGGTCGAAACCAATGAAGCACTAAGTCGACATGTTTGCCCAAGAACCAAGGCCAAGACCAGAATAGGTCGACACCAAAGAATTTTGGGTCGACACTTGCGACGAATTTCAAAATACGCACTGGTTCTAACGGTAACTTTTTTAGAGCATTTATTGCCTCTACCAATCCACCAACAGTCATTTTACTTTAGTGGGATATATAAGGAGTCAATTTTTAGAGTTTTAAACTTTTAGACACTATTCTATTAATTGCATTGAAAGCTCAAATCTTTCATTGAAACGTTTTCTGCTATTTACTCCTCCAGCCTAAATACTTTCACTCCCTTGGTCATTTATTTCTAATTATTGTAAGGAGTGATTGTTAGTGAATCTTTGATTCAATTCTCATTTATTTGAAAGGGTGAATCACTCTTGTGATCCTTTAAGAGAATGAAAACTTCTTACAGAAGAGTTTAAGAGTGTTTAGAAAAATAGAAAATTGTTTGTAGAAATCTCTTCAAACTATAAAGGCTTTTTGAATGCGCCTATGAAGCATTCAATTATAGTACAAATTCTCAAGAAGATTCTTGGAGAGTGGACATAGTCTTGGAAGAATTCGAATCACTATAAATCTCGGTGTCTGGTTCTAATTTCTCTTAATCTCTTTAATTTCATTGTTTGTAAAATTAAAAGATTTTTCAAAAGGTTTTTAAAATTGTTATTATTGTTTTAAAATTTAATTCACCCTCTTCTTGGGTTGCCTAGGACTAACAATTATCATATTCTTACATATTACGAATCTCAACCTCATATACATATTTATAAGAACAAATTAAAATATTTATCAATTTAATTAGAGAAATTTAAGAATTATTCCTAATTTTAGACATAATAAGAGTTTTAGTCCTATCATATTTATTTAATAGTTTTAGTCTCATTATAAGTAAGAATAAAATTTTGTGATTGGTTTACCCCGATTAAAAAGAATAGATAGAAAGGAAAGTTTGAATTTAGTCTGATATTGCATTATCATTAATAATGTGATTATCTAGACTGACTCTCTCTCTCTCTCTCTCCAACTCGGCGAAACCACTTGCGACCACTAGTGCACAGAGCCATCAACGACCAATGACCATTTCCGCCGACAACCATCGCGCTCATGCTCCTCATTCTCCTCATTCTCTTCGCCACCGTAGCTAATTCTTCAAATCTGGAGCAACATGTACAAGAGAAGGACGAGATATCGCCATCGTTCCTCCTCCTGACTTGGCTCGACCACCGACCAATGACCACCGCTGCTCCTCTTTTACCTCCTCCTAGCTACTGTCGCCGCTCCTCCAAATTTGAACCAATCGCATACCATCACCTTCTCCTCTGCTTCCTCGTCGCCGTTGCTGTCGCTCCTTCTACTCCCCTTTCTCCCGGCTGTCGTTCCTCATACAGATCTAAACCAACATATACTGGAGAAGGAGGAGATACTGCCACCGCTCCTCCTCAAAATCTGGCCCAATCATCGACCAATGACCACCACTTCCATCATTGCTACTCCAGATCTGGACCAACCACTGACCACCATCTTTGACGATACGTGTATCAGTTGAAATATGTAGCTTAAAGGCAATTGTTATATCAGTTGTTAATAACTGATATATGTATCATTTATTCTTCGCAGTGCATTGTCTTAAGATCTTGCGACATGTAAACAATTGATACACGTATCAGTTACTAATTTACATAGCAGTTTGATGATACTGTAGTCGATTCACAATTGATACATGCATTTGTTGCTATTTTGCAAAGCATTTGGATGATACATCTATCAGGGTTGTTTGTTCTTGCTTTTTTTGCTGGTGTTATTGCTCCAGTTCTCGTATGCGGTGGTTATTGAAATGGGGAATGAGAATATGGCTTAAGGGGGGCAACGGCAGTGGAGGACGAGGCGGCGACGTTGGACGATCTACGCGAAGAGGAGGCGACGGCGGAAGCCTAGTCATGAGGATGAACGAGGGGTTACGGTGGTTGGGGAAGTGGCACGAGATTTGGGGGGAAATTTTTTGGGTGAAATTTTTTATTTCTATTTAGAAAGAGATTTGGTTAATGTAATCTTTTGAAGATGTAGTTTAAGGGTATTTTTGTAAATATCAATGTTATGGGACTAATTTTATTAAAAAAAAGTTAGATATGATCAATCCTTAAATATCAACTAATATTTAAACACTTGTCAAAATTTCTCTTATAGTTACTATTTTATATGTTGTGAATATCTTTTTTAATAAGTATGCAATATAAGTATTATTGTTAGAAATATTTAATTATGTTGTTATTATAATTATTATTATCATTATTATTATTATTATTATTAAATAACTACTACTATTTTTCATTAATCTTTTGCTTGATGTGTTGTATATGATTTTTTTTATAAAAAAATTGCAATAAATTTTAAATTTTTTAGAAATAAATTTTAAACAAATAATTTTAAAATTTTACAACCTTTTAACTTGCTAAATTGTGGAATGAAATTGCCAAAAAAAATACCAAACTCCCTAGTTTTCATGATCAATGAATTGATAATGTATTAAAAAACAATCACGCACAAAAAGTAAATTGGTCGAAAATCTACACCCGTCCTAACCCAACCCATCCCATCCACACTAACATGGGGGTGGAGGATGGACTACTTTGCCTAAGCAAAAAGGGATGAATGTGCGTAGAGGGACTCGAGTGGAGTCGAAAAAAGTAAGGATGTACTTGGATTGGGTTGAGAGAATCTCAACCAATTCAACTTTGACAAATTGTAGTTTCTTTAATTCATGGTCAATTCGCCGATCGTCAAAATCAAAGGGTTGAGTACTTTTTTATGCGGTTTCATCCCGCGATTTTAGAAGGTTTGGCGATTGAGAAGTTCTACGACTTTGAGGTCATTTTTAAAAATTGATTTTAAAAAAATAAATAACTCTATTTTAATTCTAAAAAAAAATTCTCGATTTTGCCTAACTACAGTGTACAAATTGATAGGTATCGGTCCTTTGTGAATGACTGACCAATCTAAGCTACCATGGCTTGCCCGATCGTTCACTTGGGCCACTTAAACTGAACATTGCAATTTCCTCCGGCCATCACGAACCCGATCCCATGATTAGCGGGCCAAACGCATAATCTGGGACACAAAAAATCCTTTGGGCATGCTTGTTTTGTGGGATACAAACATGGGATTGGATTAATTGTGAATCCCATAAACATGGGATAATTCTATCATAGGGAAAGGGATAGGATTGACAATCCAATCTATACTCAAATGTAAAAAAATGTTACATTATTATTTTCTTAGAATAATATTATATATTTTTAATTAGAAAAAAAGTTTATTATTATTAGTTTTATAAAAATAATTTATTTTTTATTTATAAAAAACAGTTTATCATTTTTTAAAAAAAAAATTGTTTGTTGTTTTTTTTAAAGAAATCTATTCATTATTTTTTTTAAAAAAATGTTTTTTTATTATTTCTTATTTTAAAGAATGTTTTTTTAATTATTTTAAAAACTGTTTTTTAATTATTTTTAAAACTTTTTTTTATATATGTTTTATTTTAAGAACTGTTTTTTTTAAGAAACTTTC